>BRDA01038110.1:0-37117 GCA_036984385.1 Crenuchus spilurus
ACAGGAGGAGCAGAGCCAGAGCCCTGCAAAATGACCTCCAGCAGGCCACTAATATCCATGTTTCTGCTCAAACTGTCAGAAACAGACTCCATGTGGGTGGCATGAGATTTTGAGTATGATTCCAAATCTAGACCTCCAAGAGGTAATAATTTTGATTTACATTGATCATTTTTGTTATTTTGTTCTTAACGTATTCCACTATGTAATAAAGATTTTCAACTGGAATATTTTATTCATTGAGATCTAGGATGTGTTATTTTAGTGTTCCCTTTTTTTGAGCTGTGTATAAATAACACAATATTATTTATTTAGTAATATGTAATTATTATCTATTAATAATGTATTCATTATTAACAGATATGTTTCTTACTGTAGTTTTATTGTTTACAGTGTTAGTATGTGCTCTAGCTATTTGATAATGAATGTATATTTTTAAGAAGGAAGGAGGATTAACAACCAACTTTTTCACCACAATGTGTTAATGCTCAAGGACATTACAGTCATGTCCTGCCGGTTCTTCAGGGAATCAAACCAGCAAACTTTCTGCCCTAATCACTCTTCTTTAACCTTTAGGCCATGGTTGCCCCCATTATTTGAAATATTAGTTATCAGTGGCAGAAAAGTAGTACAGTATGTATGCATAACTTACAACAGCAGTGCAGTTCATCATTTTATTCAAACCAGAGAATCTTAAAATGGAAGACGGTATGGGGGATTTCCATCACCAAATCATTTGAACATGAACAACGGCAGTAAAATTCTGTAGTAACGTTTACAGTACATGATTCATTTACACACCTTAAGACACTCGCTTGAAATTTCAAAAATAGCTTTCATAATATAGCTTAATGCCATTTCTAACACCTTCAACCTCCCTTCTAACATCTTCCAGAGTGGTCCAGAGAAACAGTATAACCATGAGACATTATCAGTTCAATGGAAGACCTAATTCATGACATAGGTCTGTACATTATTATCCCATGTGCATATCAACAGATCATGCTACGGAGTGCTACTTGATGTGTAGAAAAACAAATGCCAGAAATAACATGTTTCCCTTTACTCTTGCAGGGGTGAAAATGTTCTTATCCGTGATGTGATACCATTAAAAAGAAGAAAACAAATCAGTATACACATCTAACATTAAGATGTAAAAAAATATTACCCTACATCATTCACTATGATGAATACATATGAATGAGAATTTTCTCTTGGGGTGATGAATGATTTTCAACACAGAAATTGATAGACAGCTTCCAAAATAGTAGCTTCCAAAATAGCCACAATATTTAAATTTCAGTTATAGAAATTGGAGGCCACTTACAATGCAAAAAGAACAAAAATGTATACACTCAATCAACAGAGAGCAAGCATTACTCAGGGTTGCTGCACCTTTTTTAAAATAAATTTTGTGCTTTAAATGCTTTTTTAAGACCTCAACAAAAGAGATATACAATTTCACAGCTACACATATACAAACTTGAATATGGAATGTATTAATGTCTGTTTTATTAAAGCAAATCAAACATGGACATACACTTTGGGACTGCATGGTAAATGCACATTCTTTTCAGTGTGTGACTTCATCTGTTATGTTGTCCTCTAGCCCTTCACCAGTGGTTAGTCTCTGACCATTGTCAGTTGGATATTTTGTTGGTGGGCGGTTAAATAAGCTCAATCTATATATACTCATCTTTTCAACTTGGTTTTCAATGGATACTTCTAATGCTAATTTTTCAAACCAATTTAAGACTAAAGTGGTAACCCTACTTACGAGTTTAATCCGTGCAGGAGCTGAGCTCGTTAGCTGGATGCATTTTCCCCATAAGAATACATGTAAAACTGATTAATCCGTGTCAGCCGGCCAATATACAGTATACTTTAATATGCTAAATAATGTGTTTATATGGGTTTTTTAAAAAATTATCGAGACGACGATGGCGCTTGTGTAGGCTGGCGGCTAAGGAGGAGAGGAGGACGGGCGTACGTGTATGGCATGGTTACACTTATCATATCAAAAGTAAAAGTAAAATTTATCTAACTTTCTTGTTCACTACCTTTTGCTACCTTAGCGTCGCTTTCACTAGCACTTTCACTTTCGGTCAAAGGTAATGACTGACCTCTTCTTCTACTATAGCATCTAGGAGATGCTATGACCGCAGCGCCCCTAGCGGTTTGGCATAATTGAAGAAATTAACGCTACTCGTTACTTGGAATTTTACTCGTTACCTTTAACAAAAATATTCCGAGATCTCGACTCGTTACCTGGAATACTCGTTAGTAGGGATGCTTGTAAGTAGGGTTACCACTGTATATGCCTTTAAGGATATTTGGGAACCCTGTTATCATTCAATCAAGAACAGTTAAACGCTGCCAATAGTTTTTGCACTATGCTCACATCTACTTCTCTCTTCTTTCTGTTATGGATATGCCCTGTATATGACTAAAGTTTGCAATACCAAAGTAGATGACCACTCCTTTTGAAGAACACAAAATTGTCGTTTTGGTTTCAGGCAGTCATAACTTGTTCAGGAGATGACCATTTAAATGTGCAGTGCTCCTCACAGGCTCCACAGTTTCATGCACTCCTCTGCTGAGACCAACTCATGCCAAATCAATTCTGCTCCGCTGGATTCCAGGACACAAAGCAGCAAGCTGATCCACTAACTGGACTCACTTTCAAGTAATCCGGACAGTTCCCGGCTGGACTCCCCGTCTTTCCCTGTGTATAGGTCCTACCTAAGAGCGGTGACTCACTGTCCCCGTCGCTGCTTCATTGTGTTCCTGATGTTCCATCTCTGACCTGTGCAGGGCCGCAGAACAAGTGCATAGCCAAAGTAGACATTCGCTTGCACTACCTCTAAACAGCGTCCTGTGGCTCTGTTGACAATTGATTCATTCTGTAAATAAGAAAAGAAAAATCTTGAACGCTCTAGCCACAGTTTTAAACACTTAAACTGCCATTTACAAAACTACAAAACTAGAAATGAATTTGTAACAAGTACATTTATTCTGTAAAAAGACAGCACTGTGGAGTTAAGGAGTTGTACAACATAAAGGCCTTTAGGTTTATGCCTGTTTTTATTTATTAATGCCTCTTATTTTTGGTACAATACATAAATTGAAAGTAATAGAATTTTATTTATTTATTTATTTTATTCAGATTTATTTGTGTACAAATAAATAGTTTGTAGAAAAAAATAGTTTGTTGCTATGCACAAATTTAAGAAATAATTAAAGAAATAATACTTTTATAAAAAAAAAAAAAAAAGGAAATCAATTGGTTGTTCATTATTAATTGAAATGTCTCTCTGATGTATTTATAATTGCTCTTAAAAAAATCAAAATTGAATTTTATCTGATTACTTGATTAATCTAAGGAATTTTCAGTACAACACCCGATCACTAAAATAACTGATAGCTGCAGCCCTATATCTAATAATCATCATCCTGAATATCTGTAGAGGCAGGTTTTAGTCCTCATCTAACACAGCTGATCAATGTCTTCTGAAAACACTGCTTACTCTGCAAGATGGCAGATCTTGAGACTGAGTAAGTTACCCCTTGTAAAGTTTGTACTTTTACCTGTACAAAGTTCCATGTTTTTTGGAGTACATTGGACACTTTTTCGCAGTTGACAAGCTGTGGGAAGTTGCTGACTCTGTCGTCCACCACACAGCGTGTGTCCTCCCCAGTGCTGCCCAGTGGCCCCAGGAACAGGTAGCCATCTTTAGTGTATCGGCCCAGCTATAAAACAAAACAGACTCGCTATTGTATCTGAATAGAACACTGGCTTAAGAGTCCTGTCCTGAGGTACCCCTGTGCTTTCCTTGTCACATGGTTCAGCTATTTCAGGAACACTATCTTTCCAAATGTTTGTAGGTACCCATCTAGCTACTTTAATGTGCACCCATTACCAATATCATTACCCATAAACAAAAAGAGTTTAGCCTTTTGAATTACATTTTGTAAAACACTGAACTTGTTATAAATTATGGACTTTTTCTTCGCCAAACAGATCAAACTGAAGCACCGCAAGCACATGAGAATACATGTGAGACACCAGAGGTCATGCTCTCAGTATGCCTATAAAAACACAAGGGACACATCACAGCTTTGTGGAACATTAGTGAGAACACACCTTCCTGTCAGATCTATCATTAACCTTATTCTCACTCTCTCCACTCACCAGAATACCCAAGGACTTATTTGGAATCTCCTGGGGCATTACTGGTCTTGCTAGACCCCCATCTGACCTTTTTTTTTTTTGTTTGAACCTTTTTGGCTGTCGTTTTGTTGAAGTTTTTGTCTAAATGAAATGAGGCATGGATCCAACTCAAGCGTCTGCCTCAGTACCATCACAGTGACACTCTATAAGCTCAGTGGCCACTTCCGTCTGAGAACATCCTGTTTGAAGCCTCACAATGGTGAGGTACTGTTGATCAATTGACAGGTGTCACCTTGGTGTCATGATGTCAAAATGTGAACAGCGTGATGAGGATGACTGTTTAGATACCAATTCTAATTGAACCAGTAAATGTATTGGTGAATTCATGGATCAAACACTTCTAACTCCTTGTTAGAGAACAGCAAGTCGTGCAAAAACAGTTAGACATGTGCATTCAAAAGTTTAGAGAAAGTCACAGTAAGGTCACCTGCACAGTAAATCTGCCAGTGTTAAATCAACACTATTAGAGTTAAATTAACACTGAGGGTGTCAAAATGTAACACTGTCAGTGTTAATTTAACTCTAATAGTGTTGATTTAACACTGGCAGATTTACTGTGTGTAAAGGTTAGAGTGCATTTTAGGTTCATCTTGAAATTTCACCAGAAAGCCAAATATCCCTCACTTTTTGTGAGTAGTGCAAGTTCTACGCCAACAGTTCAAGCTATGGTGACATATTCTAATATTACTAAAACTGAAAACAGAACTACCTGAAACTCCGAAAAAAGGCCGGAATTGCCAGCTTCTGTAAGCTGCTCATAAGAGTCTTACACAACCATATCAGTGCTACAAGACACAGTATTACAATATGCTCTCAATTGAATATTGAAATTCCAAACTGGGGATGCAGATCGTTTCTTCCTCTCTCAACCATTTTGATATTTTGTTGCTTAGCTACCGCTGATAAAAAAGAATGCGCAAAAAAATTGTGTCATGAAGAAAACTCCCTGCAGGCATAACCCATTTTTCCAACTGCAGCGATTGTGAGTGGGGGTTTATTTGAGGTTGGGTCTTTGGAGCACCGGGATGTGACAGTACCTGAGGGCCCCAGCCATGGCAGGGGTGGAGGGTCGCTGTGTGGTTCTCCTTCACGCCCTGGTCCACACACAGATGGGTCACATTGATGTTGCGAATCTGCCACCCAGATAGAATCACACATGAATAGACGAGCAGACGGCTTGTTTTCCACTAGGAAGCATAACGTTCCCTCAGGACTCTTTTAGCAGCAATTGGCAGTTATTCTTTTTTCACTATTCAACTGGCAGGCTGGTACAGCCAACCAAAAAAACTTCTCACAGCCATATGCCCAATTAATTACTGTTGTTTCTCTAAGATCTCGATTCTGAAGTGACAGCTTAATAATTAGAACCACATGCTGAATTGTTTTATGCCACACTCACTTCTCCATAAAACAGAGTGCTGTTGTATCTCCTCATCTCAGGGTAGATGTTGTCAAGGTACCACTCAAAGTTCTTGCACTGGAGGCTTTTCCTTAGTGCCACACGTTCTGATATGTCACCATAATCGATGCCATGGTTCTACATTCAGAGGAGGTAGACAGGAACATGTGCTACAAATATTCCAAGAAACTTATTTCAGTATATTTCAGTGTTTGTTCAGTTGCTCACCTCCATTGGAATGTTCCAGGCCAGGTACACGTTTGACTTGTACTCATCCATCCACACCTCTGCCACACGCAGTGCATTGCGCCTGGTATGGAAGGCGATGTTGCTGTGGTACGGCTTTTTCGTCCTGGCAATGTGGGCCACCCTGGAGCAAGGCAGGACCTCCATACTGCCTCCACATAACCAAACCTAACATTCAAACACAAGCACACACACACACACACATTATTAGTCATGTCTCGCACTGTTCCATACTAACATTCTTTGTGTTCTGCCAAATTGATGTAACTTGTACTTGAGAGCTTGGCAGCGATACTCCATGTTCTATATAAAAACAGAAAGAGATGAGGTTGGCACACTGACCCTGATTCCGAGCTCTATATTCTCTCCACCATACACATCCATCCCTGAGTCCAGCAGGCCCAACTCTCCAAAATAGTCCCGGTTGGCTACAAACGAGCAGCCTATCATTGCAGGTGTCCTGAAAAGCACAGTTTTTGCTTTTTTTATTTATGCGCAGGTATATTCTCCTGTCCAATGCAAAATGACAGCACACTATATACAAAACACAATGCAGAATATTATATATAAGGATGATTTTTTTAAAAATCATAAAATTCAAAAAGATATAAATATATGCAAATATGCAAAAATATGCAAAATATTCCACTGTACTGGTTCATCCCCATAATGCCCTGCTCTGCACCCAGTGAGGGGGTAGGGGACTAACCACGACCCTGATAAGGATTAAGTGGGTGTGATAATGAATGTTATGATGAATAATGAATAATAATAATTATAATGAATAATGTTCATCCCCAAACAATAGAATATAGTTAATAGAATTCAATTGTGTTCATAATTTCAAAAAAGTAAAATGTCCAATATTTTATTCTCATTACACATAAAGTGACATATTTCAAGCCTTTTTGTGTTAATGTAGACAATAATAATAATTTACTCAAACTCCAAATTAAATGCTAATATGCTTTGAAGGTTGTGGTTTGGTGGTTATGGGTCTGGTCTTGTGACCAGAAGGTTGCTGGTTCGATCCCCAGGCAGGTCATGACTGAAGTGCTCTTCAGGCACCTAACCCACAACTGCTCCCTGGGTGCTGTGGATAGGGCTGCTCACAGCTTCAGGCACAGTCTAGTGTGTGTTTCACTGCATGGATGGGTTAAATGCAGGTCAAATTCAATTGTGTGCAGTCATATTGGTAAAAAGTTTAATCTAATATTTTAAGTTTCTGGATTTCTTATTTTTATGACAAAAACTGATCAACAGTGAAACAAAAAAGGGGCTTGTAATGTCACTTTATTTTATTGAATATAAAATATGACAGTTTATCTTTTTGAATTCAATTTTGAACAACAATAAACATTTCCATGATGTTTTAATTTTTGAAGTGGCACTGTACACTTTACAACGATCATATTCTGTGGGAAAGCTTTCATTCATTTTTGTTAACAGTTCAATGCCTGAACTACTTTTAATGACTTACTAATGACTTACTAATTACTTAGCTCTACTGACTGAGTTCATCAAGTCTTCAGGAGCATCTCACTGCTGTGAGAATCAGTAGATATGATTAGAGCTGCAATAAAACTGCAGGATAATCACCAGGAGCAAAACACATTAAAGGGGAATTCCATCAATTAAATCATTCAGTGTGGTGTGATAGTTATAGTACCAGTTATCTTACTTACAGTTGTTTAGAACTTTAACATTTGGGACAGACATAACCTCAACCACCAATGTGCAGAATCCACCTGGATAATGTGACAGCAGCCAGTCTGTTCCAGAACACTCACTACACTTTAGCTATTAGAGGGAGAGGTGAGGAGAGACTAAGTTAGTTTTTGTCGATGGGGATGATTAGGAGTAGGAAATTTAGCCAGGACATCAGGCTAACACCTCTGAGGAAATGTCCAGGAGTTTTTCTGACCTCAGAGAATCTTGGTCATCTGAAAGTCAGCACTATTTATATAGTACATTGTCCCTGTCACTGCACTTCACACAGGACACAGTAATAGTGCTTCCTGTTTCACTTCCAGCAGCCACACAAGGTTTTCCTTGGAGGTCTCTCATCCAAGACCTAGACCTGCTTAGCCTCAGCGGCCTTGCATGGTATGTTGTGCAGGTGCTTGCGCTGCTGGCATAGCAAACTGATAGAAACCAGGGGCCTACAGCACAAATATAGACATTATTTACTATCCAAATTGAACAGTGAACCCATATGTGTGTTCTGACATTTTATATGTAATATTAATATGTATGATATAATATGAATATGTATTATAATATGAATAATAATAATAATATGAATATGAATAATATGAATATGTATTCATTTCGTTGTACTTATACAATGACAAAGTTTTCTGATTCTGATTAATAATGGTAAAATAAAAAAAAATGGGATAATATTTTACATTAAAAACCCTGCATGCATGTATCTCTCTTTCTGTGAACTATAGATTAGAGGTATTATGTGCTTGGGACCACCAATGTGTATTTCACATCAAATCAAGTATTGTGTGTCTTAACTATTTAATTATGCAGAAATAATGAAAAATCTGTAAAATACCTCTTTATGTATCATTTAGTTCAACATTGATGTTGTTGTTGAGATATCACTGTGTGCTACATTCTTTATTATAGAATATAAAATACTATAAATGTTTATTTTTTATTTCTTTACTTTTAATTTTACCCAATTTTCTCCCAGTATATTTTTTATTGGCCAATTAATCAATTATCCCTATCATTGGGAGGGGGCAGACGAGCACATGCCTCCTTCGACACCAGTGACATCAAGCTCCTTTTTTTCCGAACTGCTGGCAATACGTCGCCGCCGGGTTGCTAGTGCCCCCAGAGGAAAGCACAGAACCCCAGTTCTGATGGATCGCCCAGCAGACGCCCGAGGCAGTGGACATTGTTTATAGTGCTAAAGAGAGTGCGCCATTTTGCCCACCCGAAGAGAGAACCCGGCCAATTCTGCTCTCTCGAGGCACTGGCTGTTGATGGCAAGCAGCATGATTGGGATTCTAACTCGCGATCCTCAGATCATAGTGGCAGCGCCTTAGTCTGCTGAGCCACTCGAGGGCCCCCTCATTTTTTATTTTAAAAATGTAGTGTTGCTTTCAAATTTCTGGCCCCTGACTGAGCTGATTTAGAATGTTGTTGCAGACTTTTTTTAAAGGCATACTACTCTCTCTGGAATAAAGTGTGGTATTTGGAAGAATTTAAGCATACTTGATGGGTGCTGAGGTGTCTCCTTCATCCCACCACTGTTTGGGAGGACTGATATACATGCACCAAAGCTCCCAGTTGAAGCCGTGACCCGAGTTCTCATAGCGCTCCAGCTCAAAGGTGTCATCTTTAATGTTGTCTATGGAAGGCAGGATGATCCTTTTGGGGTTCTCCTTGATCCTGGAAAGAACTGGCTCAGCCCTATTGTACGTGAGAGGGAGAGGAGAGATTATTAGCTGGATCTTCTCACTAGGATTACAACCCTGCTCTCAACACTCTAAGCTGCAACTAGAAAGTGTGCCACAGTGTCGCTCTTTTCACATCCACCAATTAGACACACTCATAGTGAAAGGATGATGCTTCACTGTACAGTACTGTGGATAGTCTGGATATATATTTAAAGTCATCATGATTTTTTTCAGTGGAGTAAAACTATTTATTTGCTCAGAAATAGCCAAATATCCCACAATAAAAGCTTAATGGAAAAACAAATGTCCTTACTTTTTATAAATAAATTGTTTAGTTGTATGTCAACACTGTAAAAAGTTTAAAAACATTTGCTCCTCATTACAGTCCACACATGGAACCTAAAATGCAATTCAGCCTACAGCACTTTAGCTCCGCCCATTCATGTTGGCATGTTTCAACCTGGATTGTTTTTAATGAGGCACAGTACAGGGCAGCCAATAAAAACAGCTCATTTACATTTATTACACTTGGGGGAAGAGTGACACATTCAAAAAGCAGCAAAAACACCTAATGGCCTCAGTGGGAATGGGCGGAGCTAATTACATGTAGATGGAATAGGTTGAGAAATGTAAATATCTCAGAAGCAAGAAATTCAAAACAGGCCATTTTGTACAATGGCAAATTGTAGAATATTGAAACCAATTCATAATCACTGTTTCACTGCCACACCCACCAGGCACCCTATTCAAGGCTACGTTCGCATTATAAGCCACATTGCTCAAATCCAATTTTTTGCTCAGATCAGATTTAACTATCTTGACGGTTCACATTCACAAATGTAAGTGAGCTGTATATATCTGTAATGTGAACTAATCTGTTCCTGAAACGGCTCGCATGCGCGCAATGATTAAATGTATACACGTCAAAAAGCGTCACGTCTGTGCAGGGTTGCCAGGTTGGCGAAAATACAGTCGCTAGTAATACCTCAAAGTTGGCGGTTTGCCGAGTTTTGTCACTAAATAAAAAGAAGAAAATGAATGAGAAAGTAAGAATTTAAGATTTACAAATTTAAAGCACAATGAGTGTGTGTCACTTCAGATTTTGGGTTAGTTTCCGTTTGTGTAGTGTAACTTTCTGTTTCAAAATCGGTAGGATGTTTTGGGGATTTGGCAACCCTGTATTTGTGAGACGACTGATTGAGTAAAACCGGTAAAACAGGCGTGTTAGTAGCTGATGTGTGATGGTGTTTAGCTCAGGAGGACAGTAAACAGGTGCTGGACTGTACATGATCAGGTGAAGAAGGTGAATAAATGCCAGCTGCCTGCTTTTGCTGTTTTTACAGCTACGTGAATAAACGAGAGAAGCCAACACTGGCTCACCAACTACGCACATGCGTAAAAGCGAAGAGACACATGAAATCTGATCTGACCATCACATTCAATACGTATCAGATCTAGGACCACTTTGGAAAGTGACTCAGATCTGATTTGAAAAGAGCCACATTAACCCTTTCATGCATGATGGACAGTTAATGTCTATATGTATTGGTTTTAATGTTAAAATTGCATGACAGCTTCTTTATCTTGTCATGCCCCACTGGTAGTTAGTAACTGCAAGCGCAACAAAACACATGGTAAACAAAAATGACTGACATATGTTAATCAGATTGAAAGGCGGATAAAACATTTTGGAGGGAAATCATTATAGATTCTTTCATCGTTCATATATGAAAGGGTTAAGGCAAAAGATTGGATTTGAGTCACTTCAGCCAGACAGATGTTTCACTTAGAGAGATGTTATGGTACAGATGGAAAATTAGTTATGCATTTGTATGGTTATGACATTGCAACCATGATTAATTCAAAACATTTTGCCGCTTAGCTTCCAAATATGGACTAGGTAGTAAATAATATGGCTGTGATGGTATGAATTTTTTCTTTTTGCGGTGACAATGTAACAAATCACCATGTAATGGTTTGTTTTGACATGTTTTTTAAAGTTTTCATTAAGTACCTTTTTAAGTTTCCTTTTTCTCCCAAGATATAAATAAAGACAAGTATTTATTTTAAATAATATTCACAATAAACCATTCTTCCACCGATGTATACTTTTGTTGATAAGAGCTCAGACTGGCTTCTATGCAAAATAACAGTTAAAGCTGATTATCCTTTGACAAAATCACAGATTAGAGTTTCTGTTTCTTCCACTGTTCATTCACGTGACTCAGTCATTAAGATCTTAGAGCCGGAACTATCCACTGTATAAATAAATAATTGCTGTGATGAAAGTAATGAGCTCAACACCACAGCAGGCATCGCATAAATGTGGTATTGTGGTAATACAATCCTTCAAAGTGCTAGTACAGCACAAGTGAACAGTATGTTTAAAAACCATAAGCATTTACATCAAACCCTCATTTCAAAAACAGGATCATTTGGTCTTTGGCAGGCACGTGCAGCGGGGTGGGGGGGGGCAGGTTGCTGGAGCACCTGCCCCTTTGGCCCTTTCTGCCCAAAGTGCCCTTTTGTCAAAATGTTTTTTTTAAGTGTATGTGCGAACGGCCCAAAATAATAATAATAAAAAATAATAATAATTTAGATCTACCCTCAGCTGGTCACATGATCCACACAGATGTGCCCTCACTGCCCTAACGTCACGTGCCCACACGACATGCCCTGCAGCTGCCCTGCTAGATATGGAGAGAGCACAACTGTATGGCGTCAAAACAGGCTCAGCTTAAGCGTAAACGTAAAACAGGTATTGTAAACGTAAATTTTAAGTATTGTAAACATAAATGTAAATCTGTAAATGAAACTGTAAAAAGCGTAAATTAAAAACATAATCATAAACGAAAATACTTGTTGTAAATGTAATACATTTTCGCTTCTCATTTTTATTTTTCACTTCACAAGTTACGTTTACCATTCACAAATTCCGGTTACGATGAATTTATTTTTGACCCTATTTTGATTGGGGTGGGGGGGGCTCAACGCTCATTGGCTAGAGGAACAGGATATTACGACATCACTTCAGCCAAAAACAAGCCCCACAAAATGAGAGGGTACCCAATCCATTCACCCTGCCTGATTTGTACCGCACATGCTTATAAGCATGTCATTTCTGGATAAAGTTTTATGAATTGCATTAAATCAGAGTCAATTCAAGAGGAGCCAGTTGAGGTGGTTCGGGCACCTGGTAAGGATGCCTCCTGGACACCTTCCAGGCCTGTCCAGTTGGGAGGAGACCCCGGGGTCTCCCCCACGGGATTATATCTCTCAGCTGGCCTGGGAATGCCTTGGAATATTAATACAAATGTAAAATTTAAGATATTACTCAAATCTATATCCATATATCTTTTACATGGCTATATATATACTGTAGGGCAGTTTTCAGTCAGACAGCTAAAATTCAAAATTTTTCAAGGATTTCAAGCATCCGTATTAACCTTGAATCTAACAATTTCAGTGATGCCAATCATTTTTAAACAATTATCTTTAGAATCTTACCAGGTGGGAGTGAACTCAACATGGGCATCAAAAAATCCTGTCACTTCTCCTGTGGCCACCTTCCAGCCCTCAATACGAGCGCGGATCAGGCCCTCTCTCTTCTGATTGCGCACGATTTTGACAAGGCCTGGGTAGCGTTTGTTGACATACTCTTCCAGTGGCCCTTTCAGTTGTTCTGTCACACACAGACACAGACACACACATTTAAACAAAATCACATGGAATACACAAGGTGGATTCCTATTCACACCATGAGGGCTCTCTGCCTGTGCTTAAGCTGCACCAGAAGGAATAGGTTTCTTGTGTTGCCGTTTTTCCATCCCTTTGATCCACACTGAAGGGATCTTCTCCTCCCCCAGAAGAAGACTTTCTCCAGAAAAAGGTTTATTTCTTTTCCGTCAAGCCACCGTCTACATGCCGAGTGGTATGTGGACACACTCACCATGCAGCACTGGCATTAGGAGAATAGTGAGGTCTATGTTGCTTGTTTGTCGACCTGCTCATCTCAACAAAAGCAATCGCTTCACCACACTTTGATGGATTGTTGGCCCTCTGCCACCGGCTCAAGCCTACAGTGTGCTGGAAATGGAACTGTCTCTCGAAGGAAGACTAGCACACACAATGTGATGGATTAGACATAGACACAGCTATTCACAAGAGCAAGGAACAAGAATACTTCCCCCAGTTATCAGGATTGACATTCAAAGTCAAAATGGGCTGGTGGACTGTGTCTCACAGAGACTGATATTAAAAGAAAATCTCCTTGTTCTGCCTTCTATTGGATGGATATCTTCATCCAACTCCTGGTGAACAGAAATCTGCTGTTCCAGCAAAGGTTGCTGTAGTGTATGCTTCTCATGATGCTTCTGAAGGCTTTGATTAACTATTTAAAGATAATATTACAGCCAAAAAAAGTCATTTTAAGATGTTATTTTGTTCATCTTTAAATGTCATTACATAATGTCACAATTCTCTGACTTCTGACATTTTAGCATGTTGACATTTCATTGTGCTGGAAAAAAATGTTTCAATCAAAAAAGGTTTTGATTGCAAACTATGACAAAAACATTCCCACAAAACAAGACTGTACACGCTATTACTTTTCATCACACACACACACACACACTCACATATATATATATAGTATGCAGTAGTGCTGGGTGATAAAACGATATCGATTTTTTTCACGATAAGTTTTCCCTCGATGACGATGATAAGCCGGGACAATAGAATTTGAGAAGCATTAACATTCGTTTCCATTTCGCGACTAAGCAGCTTGACAGTGAGTTCAGTAGGCTAATACTGCTGCTTGTTAGCTCCTCCTCACCAGCGCTGTTAAAATGCACTGTTGTGTTTAAGACAAGCTGTGATTGGCCGGGCGAGAGAGCGCGAGGTCGCTGTGTGCTCATCTGTTTGTGTGAGAAGAAGAAGGAGGGGGGCTTGCTGTGTGTGTGTGTGTGTGTGTGTCTCAGCCGAAGTGCTAGCTAGCATTAATATATTAGCTTGGCTCTCTAGCCTGTTATTTCGGAGCAGCTGCGGCCGACAGCAGTCATTGTAAGTTTCAACAATAAAGCGACGACTGTAAACATCTTTCTCGTCCATCCTTTCAACGCGTCCAGCCGGACGCTACAATATTATGTTCTGGCAATAAACATTTTAATATATTAAACAGTAACATTTCATGTATTTAGTCTGATGTTTTTAGTAAGATGTTTAAAACTATGACAGTGTTAGAAAATGTAATATCGTGATAATTATCGAGATTGGTCAATATAGAAAAATTTATTGTGATAAAATTTTTGGCCATATCGCCCATACAGTCATACCAGAATATTATGACGACCTCCTGGTATCTACAAGGAGCTCTGCTCTGTCTGATCCATTTGTACCAGCACTGAAGAACAGGGTGACAGCAGTATACAGACAAACAGACTACAGTCTGTAATTGTAGATCTATAAAATGCACCTCTGTGGTGAGTGGAGCTGATAAAATAAACAATGAGTGTAGACACAAGGAGGTTGTTATAATATTCTGATATGACTGCGTATAATAAAATATCTCATCTTCTACAAATGAACAGGTATGTGATATTGATAGAAAATGTGGGTACAGGTACAGGAAAATGTACAAACCGTATTTTTTTTTCACATATCACTAACATCTACAGGTTTAATTTGATTTGCAACTCTCCTCATTGTGAGGAACAATGTGATGCTTGGTCTACATCTTAACTGCTTAACATTATCACTACTAGCATTCACAATGCATTTCCGTTTCTCACCGTCATCACTGTTGTCATCCACTAAGATGATCTCCTTCAGGAGGTGGGCAGGAGTGTGGTTAACAGCTGAGTGGACAGAGCGCAAGATGACCGACAGTGCCTCATTCACAAATATGAAGATTAGGGAGATCTGTGGCAGGTCTCTGGGGTAAAACACCTTTTTGCACCTAAAGGACAAATCCCATCCCCCCAAAAACCTTGTTCATTATCACTGACATAAAATATCATCACAGTCTCAAGAGGCAGTGCTGGAGAGCATCATATAGTCTTTGTTTTTGTACTAAAGAGATAAAAAGAAGCCCTCTGCTGCTTTGTTGGATCACACGTTTGCACTAACAATCGCAGAACTTGTAGTGTGAAGTCTATTTATAGAGTTGCTTGAAAGCCGCTTGTTTTGGACTGTGGTGTCAGTGGCCACCCTGTGCTGGGATTTGTGTTAGTCCTCTCAACCTCGCTACAAGGCTCAGACATGCCAAAGACGCCACAGGAGATGCCTGCTTTATATATGAGGGAAAGCAGAAAAGTATCTGGGGCATGTGCAGTGTGAGGCGGACAGAGCAGAAAAAGGTGTAGAATTTGTACCTTCAGTTTTACTCTTCTGCTTTTACTGAAATGACAAAAAAATGAGGATTGATGCCCCAAACTGCGGTTTGGTCAGCTTTGGTTGATAAACCATCAAAGCAGTTGTGATGTAAATCAGCAGCATTGGCTGAGAAGGTCATTCTGGAACTTTTGGAACTTAAAAACATAATAAATTTGACTTTCCTACACTCTTAAAAAAGATTTGGTAAATAAAAGATGGTTCTATATAAAACCTTTTTGAAAATGTTCCATATAGCCCCCAAAATGGTTCTTCTTTAGTTACAATGTCAAGCTTGTAGCAATATAGGAACCCTTCATCCATCCATTATCCCAACCGCTTAATCAATGCAAACAATGCTTTGGGTTCTTTGAATGTTCATGGTTCTGTATAGAACCACTTTCTTTAATAAAGAACCCCTAAATAACCATCTCGCAGTGCTGTTCTGAGTGAAGGAAGAATCTATAAGAAATCATGACCAGGCTAATTGTTTCCATCCCAGTTCAACAGCATGACGATCTTACAGCTTAGAAGTGATCAACAAAGACAACTGGAATTATGTCAAAAAAAGAAGTGGCACTCACTTGCTGGGGCGATAGTCTGGGATGCTCCTGTCCAGAGAGATCCTGTCGCTGAGGAATGCATTGTAGCCATATTTTTCCCGAAGATATTTGGCTTCCTTCTCCTCTGCAGGAGTCAGGGTGGCTGGCAAGCCCCCTTTGCCCCTGCCTCCAAAGCCCTCAATGAGTCCAAGAGACTTGGACAAACCTGTTGAACCAAAGCCATGGAGAAAAGTCAATCATACATCAGTATTGACACTGTTCTTATTACCAACAGAGAGAAGCTTTAGAGACCCCTATGGCTTAGTGATAGCTTTACTCAGAGTTTGTTGATGTCCCTTCACAGGTAAGTAGTTACTTGGTGTGACCTGGACTAGAAGGGCTCTTACAAGGAGACAGAAATACAGTGATGGACAGGAAAGCCTGCAACTACTTTCTTCAAGCATGACTGCTTTAACCATGCTGCTGATGTCTGTAATTACAGTCACAGAGGGGAAAGGGGGTTACCATTAAGCTGTCTGTAGACAACATCCTCCAGAGAGCCGAGTCTCTTCAGCAGGACCTCGTGAGTGATGCCCGTGTCCAGAGCAGATCCGTTCAGCCGCGTTTGTCCCCTCGTGTCAATGGGCGCCTGCTGACCGCTGCTCCGGCTCGTCCGCACGGTACACTTGCCCCAAAAAGTGAAGAAACCCGCCACGGCGAACGCGTTCAGCACCAGCAAGATTTTCCATCTCCTCATGAGAAAAGCCATCAAAGATGTTGGCGTCCTGAACCCAATCAGTCGTATCTTCAAGAGAAGTGACACAAATAAGAAACCTTTCACAGCATCTCAGCTCTACCTACAGCTGTACCTATCACTGAGCTGGACTGCACTCTGACTTCACTTCATCCATTCAGCAGTTTATGAAGCCACAGCCGCTGCTTACCATTTCGTACTGACGCGATCCATTTCTGCTCCTAGAATCAGACCTCAGTGAGCATTAATTCCACATAGTCCTTCACATGTTAGCCAAAACACACTGACAACGCATTTGGAAAGGTCTTACACAAAAAGAAGAGAAGCACAGAGGTCACATCATTAGAGGTGTTGTTGGCAGTGAAGTGATGACTGGAGATAGGAGAAGCACAAATGTGGGAACCGCAGACACACCATCACTTCTCGTTCAAAGACGACACCAAACAGGCTTCAGATAAACGGCATACGATCAAAACGTATCGATTTGTTTCACCGGAAGCCATCAGGATCGAGCACGTTTCGCCCTGCCAGACGTTTTCTTCTCCTAATATCGCCTCGTTAAACCGTTTTGCCTGCGTTATTTTTTTCCCACTCGTATTCCGTAAAGCCCCGCCCCGTACGCACGGATTGGCTTGTACATCACATTCGAGAGCGAGCTCGATAAGTCCCGCCCTCTACGCTGCTACTGGCTCACTCACAAGCAGTCTGCCGGAACTACTTGCCAATCCTGGCGCAGGAGGCGGGGCTGGTCGGAAAACGAGTGGGAAACAAAACAACACGGCTTCTCTACATTATGCTGGAGTGTGAAAATCCAACCTAAAACACGACATGGACACTGTGAGAGGCACGTCTAAACTTACGGCACGATAAAAATAATTAAGTAATCGTTTACGAAGCCTGTTTGAAGACCTCAAATGAAAACCACTGTATCTAGAGTTACACTCCGGTGGGACTCAATGGCGTAATCAGTGGCAACTCTTGCAGCTCTGAGTTTACATAAATGTGATGTATGGATGTTAAATAGGGCGGCGTGCACACATAGGTCCAGCTGTTTGTTCAGTTGGACAGGAATACACAAAACATGTGCCCAGAATCCTAAATAGGCAGAACCATTAAACCCGTTTAGGACACCTGTAGCCTAAAACAACACTAGAGTCATACACAAGTCATAAACAGGAGGTTCCCTCTTAATTATATTAGAGAGAGAGTATGTTATTTGTCTGCATTTTTTATATATTTGTTAATACTAGTTATAGTCTGATAGCAATCGGCAAATCAAATACTCTGATGTCATAAAGAAAAAGTGTTGTTTTCTATAAAGGCCACATGGCAATAAAAACCCAATCTGGTCATCACTCTGACTGAATTGTTTGTACCTTGTATGAGAGGATTTGTTATTTTCCTGAATTATTTATCTAACAGCTTTCATAAGCTGCTTTTTAACATAAGCTATCTAGCTATCTGTTTATCTCGTATGTATGATTGATGATGTTTGTATTCTGATATTATGTGAATAAGACATGAGGAAAGTGGATAGTGTTGTAAACATTCACTGTGATTAGTCATCATCAGAGTTTTAGCAGAGTGGCTTTACAAGCAAGGCTGAAAGTAGGGGTGGAACTTTTCCAGAGTAATTAAAAAACTAGCTTACTTTTACTGCTAGTTTCTACAAAATCACCTACTCTAGCTTTAACATCTTTTGATAGGGTTTAATGCCATATTTATAATAATTAGCACATATAAGTAGACTTGCTAGCAACTTTTCTGGGAAAAATATTTTGTAAGTAGTAAAACTCATGTTACTCTTGTTCGGCCAAAACAGTAGTCATTTTATGACCACAGAACCGTCACTAGTTGAATAATTTTGAATACAGGACCCCTCTCAACCTAGCAGTGATACTGATATGAGTAAAACATTTAGCAACACATGGGCTAATGGACCTGTAAAGTATGTGGACATCAAAAAGTGAGCAGTGCATGTATGTAGAAGAACTTTACAGATATTGTACTGAAAACATGTGGAGTGAGAAATGGTTTATGTAGTATTCAGCATATGAAGACCAGCCTGTTTTGTGCAATACCAGTCCAGCTTAATGCAAATCCTCTCTAACTATACTTCATTAGCATTTGGTCTGTCAGATGTTCATCATTTCTCCTAGAACTTTGCATGAGCTTTTTAAGTAAAAAAAAAAACAAATAAATAAATCTGTATTTGTTTCCCTCAGCTCACAGGTATGAGCGCAAATGATGTGATGCCTGCAGAGGCATAGCTGTCACCTTTTGTTTGTGCTATTAATGGCTGAGTGGGTTTTTGAGGAAGCTTTCCTCTCTGTTGCACCTTTAAATTCCATGAATGTGGGAGGAAATAGGTCACCCAGATAGTCCAAGGAGTGGAAGCGGCAGGCAGCAAAGCCATAGCCTAGTAGAGCTCTAACCACCTACTTCAGTTCCTCTGTCTGTTCAACACACAGCATGCACACACAAACAACAGCCGCCAACTATATCTGTAAACTACACAATGTAAAGCACAAGGATTAGGTAAGAACACCTGCAGCTCCTACACCAAGACACTGGATGCAGTGCGTTGGATGTTAGCAGTTGTGTCTTTGTAAACACAGGATAAACACAGGGAATACATATATATATATATATATATATATATATTTATATATATGCTTAATGCTTTACTCTCTCCATCCACCTTTATAATATTACACCCATAATTTACTGTGGCACATTTTTGGTCTCTAGAGAGCAAAACTAGTGAAATGTTCAGTCTCAGTTGTCTGTGTTGGGTAAAAAACCCAATATGACTGACCTTCAGGACCATCACTCACTTCCTTGCTTGAGTCAGTGATTTTCAGGTTGTAAAAATATTTCAGGCACCAAAAAATAGAAGTACTCAAATATATAAATGTAAATATATTATTAAATGTAATGTGTTTTTATGTGGTGTGTGCTGTGGTAATGATTAATACTGTTTCTTCTGAAACAAGTTAGTATAGCTGTTTATACTAATATTAATTTATTTGTATATTTTAATAAAAATTAATTAAAATATGCAGCAATTTAAAAAATCTGCCGTTGTGTACTTTTTGGTCTGAAGTCAAATCTAAGAAGTATAGTTTTCCTTTAGAAAATGTGTAAAAGAAGTACAAGTAACAAATCTTCCAAAATAATGCTTAAGTATGAGTACTCAAGTAGGTTTCACACATGACACCTAATTTTGTCAACATTTCTCATTTTATTATGATTATTTTGTATGAGATGAACAGATAGACTGATTAAAGCAAGGTCTGGTAGTCTGTCAGAATATTGCAGATTTCCTGCATCATTATATAGTGTCTACATCTCTTGGGCTTTATAAAGTTGAGCCATCAGATGTGCTGCAGTGTAATTACCTAGTGTCAGTGGTTAAATTGGAATTTTGGATGAAAGAGAGAGAGCAATTTTAAGTCTATAAAATATTCAAAGTGCAAATTAACTCATACTCATAAAAAATAAATGTGCCAAAAAGTTTTCCTTGGAGTGATGCAATATAAGAACCTTTTAATGAATGGGTCTTTAAAGAACCATTTGAGTAAATGAAATGTGCCAGTGAACCTTTTTTAAATTCTATAAAATACAACTTTTATATACCAGAGGAATTCTCTAGATTGTCCATTCATGCTAAGGACCCGTATGTATATATTAGACTGTACAATCATTAGGATATAATTATTAAGATCACAGCAAAATACAGAAGTTTAGTTTTTTTTAACTTTTTTTGTAAGTCTTTGGTGAGTCATAGAGCACCAAAAATATCCAAAGTTTGTAGACAGTGTAGAAAAACAGAATGGTGAAATGTAGATGAAGCTTTTGAGCTTCATCCAAGGTCCAGACCTCTTGTTCCTGATTACAAAATAAACAGGAAACATCCATAATGGAGTTGCATACTGGCATCAAAGTAGAGCGCATAATCAGAGGTGGACAGCACTGAAAAGATCTGATTGTCTTAAAATAAGTAGTCATGGGCACACCCCTGATATCACTATGTTGTGATTCCAAGGCTACCACCGGCTTTGACAAGGCTGTCATGAAATTACTTTCTGTGATCTTTGAGACAAGTAACTGAACTTTGTGTATGTTTTGAGAATTCAGCATGATGATATACAAATCTCTTGACCTAATTCATGTAGAACCATTTATTATAACATGATCCTAGTTAAGCGTACCCAAGCAATAGGTTATGAGAGGCTGTAGATAACTTTGATTTTACTTCAGTTAATGGGCATTGTTAGTGATTATATGTAAATACACACACACACCATATATATACAGGGGTTGGACAATGAAACTGAAACACCTGGTTTTAGACCACACTAATTTATTAGTAGGTGTTGGGCCTCCTTTTGCAGCCAATAAAGCATCAATTTGTCTTGGGAATGACATATACAAGTCCTGCACAGTGGTCAGAGGGATTTTAAGCCATTCTTCTTGCAGGATAGTGGTCAGGTCACTACGTGATGCTGGTGGAGGAAACCGTTTCCTGACTCGCTCCTCCAAAACACCCCAAAGTGGCTCAATAATATTTAGACACAAAGACTTGCTGTCTTGGTCACAGATGAGCCAGCAAGACGTGCAGCAACAATTTGTCCTCTTTTGAACTCTGGTATGTCACCATAATGTTGTGTGCATTGTAATATACTATATAACTGTGCTCTTACCTGCTAACTGAACCTTCACACTCTGCTCTTACTGGTGCAATGTGACATTAATGAAGATTGGCCACCAGACTGGTCCAATTTAGCCATGAAACCTCCCACACTAACATGACAGCTGTTTCTGTTTCATTGTCTAACCCCTGTATATAATAAATTGACATAATATATGTAATGTACATGCAATGATGAAGATCATCATATGTTGCAGTAATGTTCTCAAACCAATATACAAATATATTCTCGTGAAGTCATTTATTCAGATACACTGTTCATATCTATGCACAATTATCAGGCATATTATATACGTTATTGCATTCACAGCAACGCATCTGTCACTCCTCATCCTGCCAAATACAACCATTCAGCTCATGCCAAGGCCTACATGCTGTGCTGCATTAGTGAAGCTTCTGGTTGTTGGGTATTAGTCTGAGGTTAGTGACAGATCAATAATTTCATCAAAGCCTTTTTGTGAGCTTCCTGGAAAGCATGATGTGATGAATTGGCACATATACTATAGAAGATCTTTGTAGGGAAGCCAGCAAGACAGAATGGACTTTATTACTATATTTCAGTATCTACGCTATTCACGTCTATATAGCCTTTCCAGAAAATAGATGTTTTAAGTTCTATTATTGTTTATTTGGAACAAGACTGAAGACTAATATTATTTTTCAGCTTTTTGGGTTTTGTTTTGGATATGTTTTAATCAGAAAAAGTTGGGATAAGTATGGATATTGCTAAATAAATAAATGCAGCGTTTCTTACATTTACTTTGAATTTTTGTCAATGGTAGACAATATGAAAATTATTTTGTGAAATATATTATTATTTAAATTATTCCATTTTTAAATTATATAATTATTTTGACAAAAATATTTTGTCATATTTTCTCTGTTGGGGATGTGTAAGGACTGTAGACAGGCCAGTTCAGTACCTGTAGCCTCTATTTCTGCAATTATTTAGCATTGTCTAGTTGAAAAATGTATGGACATCCGTGGAAAGGATGTCATCTTGAAGACATAAAATCTCAATGGACAGTGTAAATTACCAAGGACACTGATATCTTGACCCTTACCATGACAGACCCTGGCTTTTGGACTTATTACTGCAGTCTGGATGGTCCTTTTCATCTTGGTCCAGAACACAACATCCATTTCTCTCAAAAAAGATCTGGAATACTGACTGGTCTGACTCAGGGGTGATTCTGGGAACAGAGCTTTAGGGGTGCTTCTGTAGGAGGGGGAATTGCTGTATTTTTCTTGTTAAAATATTTGTTTAAACCTCCATATGTACTTTCTATGGATCTTTTTTACATAAAAGTTTTAGGTTTATGCTAGAATCCTACATTTACAAAAATACTTTTTCCTCTTATTTTTATGGGTGCTTGGATTAAAATTATTGCTTCAGTACCCCTAAAAAGGGGCTATAAAATGCTCATGGTATGACTACAATACACATTTCCACTGTGTGATGGTCCATCCCAGATGTCTCAGAGTTTGGAGAAATGTGGACGTGAACGTGGTCAATATAAATCTTCTTTTTTAGCACAGTAACATTTTAAGTGCCATTTATGAATGAAACTCCATATTTTTGTGCTTGCTATTGCCCACATTTTTATATCACTTATAGATGAATGATGGTTCTGGATGTCATGCTCTCTGAATGATCAGAGATCATGGATGTTCAGCTTAGGCTTGTGCCCTTGCCTTTTATACACTGGAATTCCTCCAGGTCCCTCGAATTGTTTAATGATATACTTTACTTTAGAGAGAGAAATATGCAAATCCATTTCAAGCTTTCTTTGAGGAAATGTTTTAAACATTTCATTAATTTCCGCACACAGTTGCTGACAAATTAGAGATTCTTTACCCATGTTTGCTCCTCAAAGCCTTTTGTGGACACTGCTTTTGTACCAAATCATGATTACCTGTTGACATCAACTGTTTGAAATCAAATAATTTAGCTTCTTTTTACCTCTTTACTAGCCCTTAATTGCCCCTGTCAAAACATGAAATATCTTGATTTCATATTGTCTTCAATGAGAAAATATCAAATATATGAGATATGTGTTAGTATAAAAGTGAAGAAGAGCTTAAATAAATGATGTTTAATTGCTTTAATTGTAAGAAATGTATTACTGTAACTGTTTTTAACCCATTGTACTGAATATTTGACCTTTGATTAATTAATCATTCATAATCAGTGTGGAGGTAACGTGATTACTTTTTACTGTAATACAAAGTGATACAATGTAGTTTAAATAGAATCACAATACATTTATTAATTTAAAAAGAACTGTATCACTAGTGTTACTATTTAAGTGTTACTAACTCTAGAGAACCATATTAATTATAAATATGTTTTTTACTGCCTAGTGTCTTGGTGTTCAACTACCATTAAATGTCAACATCTTTAAAATCATATTTACTGGACTTATTTTTTATAAAATATTATGAATGACTGAAAATATGTTTTTATGTGTACGTCTTAGCAAATCTGTTTTTTTTTCTCTTTTATACTATTTGTCTTTTATGAGTAAAGAAAAGATATTACAGTCTTAGAGAAGTAATTAATAATTAGTAAATAACTACTTTTTATTAAACTCCACCAACACCGGGCCTTATTTATCAAACATTCCTGAGTCCAAACACTAATGTAATATCAGTCAATGCACTCTTATTCTTTGTTATGTAAATGTGTAAAGTAATTCCATGTTTAATACTGAGTTTAAACAATTTGGGTCTTTTTTCATAACTGCCCACCTTATTAAACCATTTTTAACAGAAATATGGCTTCACAGAAATGGTATTTTCAGTTAATGGCCCCTCCCCTATATTATATTTTTTGTTTCTATACTAAATTAGAATGATGTAACATTATCTGCCTGAGTTGTGGGAATTAATGCTGTAATGAAATGTCTCTTGGGGGAATTTTCCCACATTTGCAGTACATCTAAAGATTGATCAGGCTGTTTCTGCACTGCTTTTGTGCCCCCCATCTGGCATACTGCAGGCTTTCTTGAGTTCGGGGAATTGCTTTCTAGGATTTTAACTAATCATTTCAACTGTGTTACAGTAGTTACGATTCCAAGTGTCATGCCAAATTATGCGGCATCCCTTATGCTGAATTCTGGGCGCTTTAATATTTAACATATAGGCAAATGCTTCTTTTAGCTGATATAATTAAAAATGCTTTTGTTTGTATGCAGTTGATACACAGCTATAATCCATCCTTAGCACCTGATCCTCATACTTCCATCAACAGCCCTCTGTTAGACAAGAGATTAAAGGATAAGACAGAGATTATTGTCAGTGGAAATGAAGTGCAGATATGAATTATACTCGATATAGAATCTTTGGCTGTAAAACCAAAAATATATCAGATTTTAGGAGTCAGTGATCTTACTTTTAAAACTATATCTGTACTGTGTGCAAAATGGCATACTATCACTCACACAATATCTTTAAGCTCAATGACACTCCACACCTGCAAGTGAGAAATGTACATGCTAGACTGGATTACTGTAATGCTCTCTTATCTAGTCTATTCAAGAACTCACATTTATAGTGGGCTCAGAACACTGCTGCCAGAACCATGGCATGCACCAGAATGAAGGATGATTGTTCACCAACCTCATAAATCCCGTACCTGTATCTTTTTAGAAGCAGAAGGTCAAAAAAGAGAAGAATTGTTATTATTAGGCTGTCATTACATACTCGTAGGAAAATATGACCAACTTAATCATGCGTCATCTTTTCAGGCCCAAACATAGCAGTTTTTGTTCAGTGGTGAACCATGACACTTTACTTATTGCTCCTCTGTTCATTATAGAGGTTAAATCCTCTGTGGTGTGTTAATTATGTTGCGCATTGCTTGCAAAGCAATGCGCAATATACTGTTATTCGATTTTCATATATTCTTCTTCTTCTTCTTCCACCGGATTTTTGACGCGCTTCTTGTCCCTCAGTTTTTGAGATATCGACACCGTTCCAACTCCAGATTGTTCGGTCCGATTGTGTGATCCAGGCTCGTATACAGAATTTTGATCGGATTTGCGGTTTTCCTAAAAACTTCCTTAATCTGGGAATTTTTTCCCACAGAGAATGAATGGGGAGCAAAAATGCATGCTCATCTACTGTACTTCTGCTTGACCGATTCGCACCGTTTCAATTACACTATATCAGGGCAGGCCCCCGAGCACAAATTCACTGTTGTTTTGACCCACACTCGTTTATTTGTCGTTTTATTGCCATTCCTTTTTCGTCCCATTGACTTCCATTCATTTTCACCCATATCAAATTCCATGGCTTCCTTTTGCCAGACAGCCACTAACATTCATGTACTCCATCAGGACAGACAACAGAGCTCTAGTGCAGGGCCATACTGACCCGCACTTCTCTTTTTGTCATCTTTTCATCCCTCGTTCTTCCCATTCATTTTCACATAGAGACATGGCAACAGCCTTAGGTGCCATATCAACCGCCTTGGGTGCCATAGCAACCGCCTTGAGGCCCATAGCAACCACTTTGGGACCCATAGTAACCGCCTTGGGTACCATAGCAACCGCACTGGGGCCCATAGCAACCGCCTTGGGACCCATAGCAACCGCCTTAGGTGTCAGAGCAACCGCCTTGGGGCCCATAGCATCCGCCTTGGGTGCCATAGCAACCGCCTTGGAGCCCATAGCAACCACCTTGGGGGCCACAGCAACCACCACAGATACCACAGCATCACCTTACAAACCAACTGGGATACCTTAGCTTGTGGGCCATGTTAGCAATGCGCAACATCCTGCGTTTCCTTCAGGAAATGCACTTTTCTAGTTGTTCTGTACCACTCAACAGAGTTGTTGTTCACGTCTAGCTTTAATGGTCCATGGATCACTACTGTTATGCCATATGGAGGCTCTCAATGTATGAGAAGTCAGTCAGATTGTGTCCTTTGCCCTTGATGATTGTTTTGCACTCAGCTACAACTGACTATTGTGCACACTTATTTATACCATGTGTTCAGTCCAGACCAGGGGTGATCACAATATTCTGATATGACCATATATAATCCCATGGGCATTTCTAGCCTCTTTTTAGGCTGCTAGGCTCATGGATGCTTAGTACCCCTAAAGCTCTGTTCCTAGAATTGCCCCTGTATAATCCTATAATGTAGCCTAACATCAGTAACAGTAGCCCTGCAGATTCCATAGTTGGTTCCCTGAATTAAAAAGCAGTTTTATGAAGAAGTCTTTTTGATTTATACACATCAGCAGAACAACTCTGCCTAGGATCCACATGGCTGTGGAAAGTGCAGTGGTGAAGAAGCTGACCTTCATAATCACTTTTCTTTGCCCTAGTCGTTAGAGCTGTGAAGAAGAAGTGCAGCAGTTAAGGAGAGTCTTTATCCTCCAGGCAGCTCTGACATCTGCTATCCGTCAGCCCTCAGAGGAGACAGGGACGAAGCTGAAGAACATGCACCTCCTTCTCTTCCCTCTCCTCTATGTCTGTATTCTTCTCCCCTAGAGGACGTGTGTGTGTGTGTGTGTGTGTGTGTGTGTGTGTGTGTGTGTGTTGCGAAGAAGTGAGAAAAGTCAGGATTATAACATGGAGCTGCCTCTGCCTGCTGGGACTTGCATTCTCCCACACTGCTCTCCTACTAGATTAAATATTGAGAGGATTAGGAAGAAGGCTAGAAAAGCTGACATTGGAGCATTAAGGATTAATTAGGCAGAATGTTCAACACTCATCTCATAGCTCTTCAAGTGAGATGTTCCAAGCTTCCAACAGTCACTTCAGAAAGCTCCAGGAAGATGATACCCCCATATTTCTCTAACAGCTATAGAGTGAATATGATAGCATACACTTGCTATCCATGATAAAAGGACATGTACTTGTGAAAGAAGCAAAGCAGTTGAGGTGCTTCTGCTCACCAGTAGAACAGAATGATTTAAATGCTAATGACCAAAAGATTAAGCTGAAAGACAATACCTTGCATCAGAAAAAAAAACACAAGCCAATCAAACACACACATTTGAGACTTATTCAAGGCTTCGTCCTGTAGGCTACGTTTTGAAAATAAACACATTTTCACTCTCTAATATAAATTATCCATACATACATTCAATTAGCACTAGCGTTGTTGCTAGCTCTGTAACATTAGCATGTTATTAGTAGTCTAAATTTCTGGGGCTTTTAGTTACTGAATTCTGGTGACTTTCTATGAAAATCATAAAGTTGTAGCGCCACCACGGACTGTTTGTAAGGTTTAAGGTTTATAAGGTACAGAAAGCTATCAGTTATGCATATGTTTCTCCATTAGATTTTGGCGTTGATGGGCCTTTTGTGTCATTCCCTTTGGGACTTCAGAAACTGATGTATGTTCAGAGCAAGAACATCCAGGTACTTCAACCATTCTTGCCGTTTGTGTTCTTGGATATGAAGATGTAACTTGTGCAGTGAAACATGATGTCAAGCAAGAACACGAGCACATAAGAACTCACAAGAACACATATTGACAAACTGTCTGTGTTCATTAATTCTGCTGTGTTCATGCACCTGTTTTGCTTCAGTTCAGTTTGCTTGTTTAATATCTAAGTGCTCCTACTTAACCTCAGCAAGCATTCTCAGAGCTAGAATGGCACTGTGTGTGATAAAAGAGCACTGACTGTCAGCAAGTGTTATATGGTTGCTGGGTATATCTCCCCCATTCAGCCTTAAACTTCTTGCTCCATTGTTCTTATCAAAATGTACAGGTACACTTTCGTTATCATTTCTGTCATTATTATAGCATTTTAAATCCACTCTATTTGTGTCATACAAAAAGTAAGCCAGTTTTTTAGCTGCACCAGGTCCTTTTTTTTTTTTTTACTAAAAATGTGCTCATTTTTCACCAGTACCAAGTAACACTGATCTAGTGTCAAAGAATGTTTTATAAATGCAACTGACATGACCACCATATCAGCAGGATATAAATGCACTCCAGCTTTCAGAGTAAATCATCCTAATAAAACTAATTAATGTAATTTGTTTACTAATTAGTGTAATGTAGATCATTAGTTTGGAAACGTCTATGCCCGTTTACACCTTAGTATGTAGTCTATGGTTTACATAAAAAGAGGCCGAGTGACAGCCATGAAACACACACACACACACACTTGTGAGGACCAGCAAAATGTCCCAACTTGTACAGATCTGACAGGCATTACTATCATGATGAGGACTTTCAGTCCCCACCAGGGACAAATACAAGGACACACACACACACACACACACACACACACTCACACACACGCTAATGAACACACACCCTAGGGGACAGTGAGCACATTTGCTCGGAGTACAGGACATGCCTATCCACAGTGCCCGGGGAGCAGTTGAGGGACCAAAAGTGTTAAATACTAAATAGGCAAAGACAAAGCAGCAGCACTGTAGGTCTATGAACAGGTCCAAAATCTCCACTATAGTGTGCCAAGGAATAGCATGAATGAAGGAGTTTACTCTACATCAACTGCACTATATGTCAAATCGAAGGCAATTTTGGATTCAGCTCAGCACTTACTGATGTACTTTGATGAGCCACCATCAACACCGCTGTCACTTTAATCTTTGCGACAGGCTTTGAACTGTACCCACACATTTTACCCACTCATTTTTCGAAACCATCATTGGCTCCATGTAATTCCATCTCTCGATAACCTAGATATGATCCGAACGCTCACAGCCTCCGGCGAGTGAGGAGCACGTAGGCACAGAGAGATGGAGAAGAGCTCACTTATATAACTCGCAGCTTTCTAGAGCAGCATAGTTAGGAGCTGCAGGCCACTTTGCTGATATGCCACAGGATGAAGCCTGTAAGAGGCCAAGCTCCCTCATCTCCCAGGGTTAAATTTTCCTGTACTTATCCTGTTTTTTCTTGTTTAAGTACCTGCACAATGGAGCCAGTCAGCTCACAGCATCAGAGGAAAACACTTCAGCTTCAGTGTCAAAGTGAACACTACATCCTCAACCTGTCTCATATGTCTGCTGCTTTGATTGGCTGCATCCATATCCTGAGGCAACATCACAACACCTTAATCAAAACTGTGCAACCACACACCCTGAGAACAACACAGATAAAAGAGATTTTCACTGAGGGAGGGTCTCTGGCAAAAAAAGCAAAAATGTCCTGATTAGGAACACTGGATCACACCATTTTCTCTATGGCAAATGATTAACCTTCTTGAAAATTGTCATAGATTGCTCCAACAGTGATACATTTTGTCCCGTGTACACATTTTGTCCTTGTAACCCTCTACAAGCAAACTGCATCTTCAGCCATTAGATCCTTCAGCTCCAGTTAGCTAAACAAGTAGCATAAGGGTGCACTGCTAACATTAGCAAATGTTTTAGTTTTTATAAAATTAGATTTTAAAATGTCAATATATAGAATTGTATCCCTTCTATCATGATATACATCATATAGGTTCTATACATCACCAGGTTCTTGCCAATACATAACCCTACACATCAATAGACATTGTTTATGTGATGTGTTCAGCTGGTGAAGCATTACGTACATTAGTAGCTTAGTTAGCATATGAACGTGTATAAGCTAGCTAGTGATGTTACTATTTATTCCTCAGGTTAACCTTGATGTTACTTTGACTTTAAAACAGTCTGCAGTCAAACACATTTTTTAAAAGTGTGCAAGATATTTTTTGCAGGAATTTTATTGCTCAAACTTTATGCAGATAAACTTGTTTATGCTAGCATTCATCCTGATAGCCTTCCGGCTTCTTTATGTAACAGATTTCATTTGATTGGAGACATTATACTCTGTGTGTGTGTGTGTGTGTGTGTGTGTGTGTGTGTGTGTGTGTGTGTGTGTGTTTTACTTCACGGATGGGGTAAAATGGGTGGATGACAAATTCTTCTCTGTTCAAGCACATTGGTCAATGTGTCACTTTCACTTTTTACTTTAAGGAAACAAAATAAAATATATAAATACAAACATGATGTTGTTCACTGTTGTCCTTGACAAGATTAACTAAAATTGCACCTTTTAAACCTTCCAAATATGTCTCATCCACATTCTAAAGGGCTAAAAGGCAGATTCCCATAACCTGTGAACAGAAGTTGTTGTGTAGTTCTTTTCTTAACCACATGGTGGTAGCATCACATAAACAGCCTGGGTGATGGGATTTGCTTGGTCTTTGACTAGTTCATTCTGTAGGTCACTTCAGCTTCTCTAATTCCCTGCAGATTGAGATTAAGAGAAAAAAGGCTAATTCACATGACCTCTTCTGATCCTTTCTCATGGTTTTATCAAAAATTCACAGAGACCAAAATGTGATCACATGACATTTTATTGTATTTGGACATACATGCACAATAACCATGCAGAATTAAATCAGTAACAAACTTTGAAAGTGTAATTAATGTCCATGGCTAGTTTGACACATTTCAGCACTGCAGCCTTGGTTCTGAACAAACTATGTTGCACTTTGTACAGTTTCTAATGCAGAAAGATATGTTTTGGAGTAAACTTCCATACAAAGTAAAATTTTCCTAAAATGATGCCAGTGTCCTATGGCTTTAACAGTCCTGAATTACAATAAAAATTAAGTCCAGTCTGAAATAAATCCAAAACTTTAGTTATTTTGAACTAAACCTTCTATTTAAATTTGATCAAAATATGGGCTTAAGCTGAAGATGAATCTAGTCCATTTTTCACATGATTCAGCAATGAGTAGAAAATAAATAAGAGAAATTCATTTTTACAAACACATAAAACACAAATTCTATCATTTCACATTGCACATAAATAAATCATTCCTTTAAGGATAAAAGTCCTGATTTCTTGGCTTCATTATCTTGAGTCAACAAAAATATTTGAGAAATAAATAAAGTAACATTTCTTTGTCTCACAGCACAAGTGATACACATATCAACATAATCTAAATCTTTATAGCAGTGTTTAACTTCAGTCCTGTAGTTGACCTGCACTGTATACTCTCATGTTTACCCTGCACTTAAACCATATTATTAGCTATTGGTTTTACTTGAACTGAATTAGATAAGAGTAGGAAAAACATCAAACTGCACAGTGCAGGTGTAGGACTCTATAGCTTACTCCTGCCTACTGAGAACCTAAACAAGGAAAAGACAAAACTTTCACAGTGACAGATCACATTTATAGCTAAATTTCTATAAAACTGGACACTCATTATCCATCTAGGAGTGATTTTAGCCTTGTTAGAGAGGCAGGGCCTTAGCTGTGGTTGTGTAATAATTATTTTTAAAAATCCATTCCATGGCTTTAATGTATGTTTAATACAAAAACATTTCTAAATAAAACCCATCAATGTCTTTAAATATGACTATATTCAATTTAATCAGTTAAATTAGTTCCAGTAAATGAGTGTGTGCTGCATCAAAGTGACTTGTTTTGACCTTTAACCCCTTGAACTGCAAGCGTTTATTTCTGGGCTTAAATTCGTTTCACGGGATAATTAATGTGCAGTGCAGCTCAAGAAAATGTAACATCATGAAAAAGTTCGTTTTTGTCCATTTCATTCAAAAAGGTAAACTGTTGCATTTTATATTAATTAAAAATAATTAATAATTAAATTAATTAAAAATAATAAATTGTTTTACTGTTGATCAGTATGGCTTATAGCTCATGAAAATCAGAAATCCACAATGTAAAATGATTAGAATATTGTATTAAGAATTTGAATAAATTACTACTGAAACAGTATCAACATAAAAACAAAAAAAGGCTTGAATTATGTCACTTTACATATAAATTATATGACGGTTTACCTTTTTCAAATAAATTATGAACACAAATGAACAGTTTCATTTATTTTTTGGAGATGCACTAGTACATATAAGTTTTATGATAGTTACTGAAGTATTTATATCAGCTACTGAATATTATCTTTCACTATTAATAAGTGAGTAATACGCCTAGAGTTGAAGGGCTTAAGAAGCCAAGAGGTAGTGAAGTTTAGAGTACCATGTTACTGTGCCTGTATGGTTCCTTGGAACTTTGCAGGAGAGCATGGTGATGGTGGTTGAAAGTAAAGCTAACCCAGAGTGCCAGTGCTACTTTGTATTACGAAGCTAAAAAGTGAAATTCCATCAATATTTCAAAATTTTATATGAAATGTAACCAAGTTTGAATTGTTCATAATGGTGGTGATATCAGAACGGTTTAATGTCTTTAAAAGCTACCTCACAGAGTTATAAATACATTGTATTGTAATGCCTCTATTTTTCTTTTTTTCAGAGATAAAATTTCGGCCTAAAATATATTTTTTTAAATCCTGTTCATGGCAGGCAGTGCTGCAAGGCAAAATACCCCAAAAATCTTAACAATTATCATTATCATTATCATTATATATAAAATTCTGATGAAGTATCAGTACACTGAAGCTTTGGACAGAAAATAAAATAGCTACATTTGTGTTTGGTCACTCCTGGTTCCTATCACCATCACTGTAAAGAAATCCAAGCCTGGTAAACATTACAACACTCTAAATGACTTTTTACATATCAGTCACTGAATGATCCATAATTGGAGGGGATAGTTGGAATTCTCCTTTTATGCTGAACTTACTTCCAAAATAGTGCATTGATCCAGAAAATTCATGATTTAATATTTTCACTTAAAAAAGTGCAAAAAATAGAATTGGTAAAAACATGATAAATATGAGCAAAGCAAAATTTGTATGTAGAAGTATTGGGTTTTGTTTCTGAAGCATGTTTATCTGTTTATTCATCTGTCTATAAAAGCTGAAGTAATCATGCAGCACATACAAGAAGCACTTCATCTAAAAGGACAATGGAAATTACCCGTAAGGCAGTGTTATCACCAGAGAATTCACTGTCTAAAATGCTACAGACTACTGTAGATTTTCAAAGCAAATGGCAATTTCCATATTTCCTGAATAATGGTAAGAGTAAGCAGTGTTAGTCAGCAGCTAATGTTCACTAAAAAGTGCCTTATAACTTAGAGTGGACATTAATATTTGTAATTGTAATCTAAAGCTAAAGCTAAATCAATTTTAAAGAAATTGTTCACCACAAAATCAAATTTAAAGCATTTTCTTTTTACCCCAAATATCATTTATCCACCAAGACATGCTTATTATTTGACATAATGGAACTTGTAAAAAATTTTGACTGACAAAATTATATTAGTCTTGTAGCTCCATTACAAACTAAAGAAGCAACCTTCAATCACAAAACATGTCTTGGCTGATGGACTACATTTCAGGTAACTGCTTCAAGGGGAAATTATTAAAATGACATGTTTGGGTGAACCATTCCGTTATGAAATATCAAAGTATTATGTAGTGTTACAGAGATAATCAAGCAACACCTACGACTTAAAAAATCTAGTGACACTTTACATGCTTATAAAATACAATGCCACAGTGCTAAATAATAAGATTGTATCTCTCCAAATGCACCAGAAAGCTCCCATTCATTCATGATTGAAAAACAAAATATAAACACAAACAGTACAGGAGGAGCAGCAGAACATGCAAATATTCTGGTCCTATAGAATATTAAGGCACCAGAGGTATAAAAATCCACTTGTTTTTCTTTTTTTATAACTTAAAGAGTTGTTTTTATAACTTCAAGTGTACCGAAGGCATTCTTAGTGAGTGCATAAAACATACCAATGAGGAACAAAAACCGATTTGTCTCAAGCTTCAGCACCGGTCATCTTCTGCAACAGAGGGATCTGTAAAAGGAAAAAACATTTAAATTCAGATGTGGATTCACTGACATGCTGTCTTTAGTCCATCAAAGCTCTGTAAGGCTCTTAATCCTCTAAACTTAAGGGACTTGTAGGGTTTAGAGGGTTATTAGTCATGTAGAACTACAGTGAAGAGAGTAAAATAAAGAGTACTATAATTAAAATCCTGCAATTTTGGTTCTCTTTCATATTTGAGATTTAGATCTTACATAGTGTATATAGTATGTTTAGATATTCCAAGGTGTAAACTCACATTTTTAGATTATGTTTAGTTTTCCAAGATGTTACACTGATTCAGTAAAAAATTACACTGCCTCACTAATGATTTTACACTGTCTCAGTACAGGTTTTTAAACTGCCTCAGTAAAGATTTTACACTGGTTTAGTACAGGTTTTTAAACTGCCTCAGTAAAGATTTTACACTGTTTTAGTAAAGACTTTACACTGCCTCATTAAAGATTTTACACTGGTTTAGTAAAAACTTTACACTGCCTCAGAAAAGACTTAACACTGTCTTATTAAAGATTTTGCAGTTTTAGGAAAGATTTTACAGTGCTTCATTAAAGATTTTACACTGTTTTAGTAAATACTTTACAATGCTTCATTACATTTTTACACTGTTTTAGTAAAGACTTTACACTGCCTCAGTAAAGACTTTACACTGCCTCGTTAAAGATTTTACACTGTTGTAGTAAAGACTTTACTGTGCCTCATTAAAGATTTTACACTGTTTTAGTAAATACTTTACAATGCATCATTAAAGATTTTACACTGTTTTAGTAAAGATTTTACACTGCTTCATTAAAGATTTTACACTGTTTTAGTAAAGACTTTACACTGCCTCATTAAAGATTTTACACTCTTTTAGTAAAGACTTTACACTGCCTCATTAAAGATTTTACACTGTTTTAGTAAATACTTTACACTGCTTCATTAAAGATTTTACACTGTTTTAGTAAAGACTTTACAATGCATCATTAAAGATTTTACACTGTTTTAGTAAATACATCATTAAAGATTTTACACTGTTTTAGTAAAGACTTTACACTACCTCAGTAAAGATTTTGCACTACTTCAGTAAAGATTATACACTCTACTTCAGTATATTTTACACAGCTTTAGTCAAAATTTTACATTGCCTCAAATATTTTACACTGCTTCAGTAAAACATTACACTGTCTCAGTAAATATTTTACAGCGCCTGAGTAAAGACATTATATGACTTCAGTAAAGTTTTTACACAGATTTAGTACAGATTTGAGTCGAAACTCTGTAACTATATTATTTGAAGACGGCTTAATAGCGTCTTAGCACTTTGTTGACTTTGGTGGTCTACTGGCAGGAGAATTTAACTCCAAATACACAGAGTCAAAAAAGAAAAGCTAAACCAGCGCTATCAGCAAACAATGCTAATTTTCTGTGTTTTTGTGTTATATTTTACAATGATTTGAACTTCAAACAAAGTTCACACATACATGGTACTTTAGTAGGTGATGTTTGCAGATGTTAGAAGTTCCTGCTGTGTGAGGTTGCATTCCCAAGCCCTACTGATATTTGTTTTTGTAAATAAAAGGTTAAATATGTTAATATGATTTGAATCTGAGATGTTATGTTCTGTATGATTACACATACAGTCATGTATTTTACACCAAAGCAAAAAAAGCAACTATAACTCCAAATGGTAGGGTTTAAAACTCAGCAGCACTCATGCTCACCTTGGACAGATCCACACCAGTGAGTGCATTGACAGACACAGGCAGCTCAGCCAGGAGACGATTCACTTCACCTGTCACCCGGCTGCCCTCTCCAGACAGTATAACGATCTCATTGGTCCTGGCCAGAGGTGCAGACACCTTGGAAGCAATCTGTGAGTGGACACAAAGATCTGAGTAATCAGTGCTTGATACCCAACTTCAGAGCTCTAGTGTGTTTTTTGGACCGAATGGAAAAGTAGAATTCTCAGTTTCGGACAAAACTGGTCCTTCACCTTTGGCAGTGCCTCAAGAACCAGTGCAGTCTTGGCAGCTTCTCCATACTGCTGGTAGGCTTCCGCCTTCAGCCTCATCCTCTCTGCCTCAGCCTTCCCCACCACCTCAATAGATCTGGCCTCAGCCTCCCCAATCTTTCGAATCTTCTGTGCTTCAGCCTGTGCGGTCAGCACCTTCTTTGTCCTTTGAATGGAAGAAACTTTTATTGAATCATTTCAATCAATTTCACTCAGCTCCAAACCTAGCTGGAAAAACACAAAAACAACATCTGCTTGTTGTGAGAGTCCAAAGATTCTCTTTGTAGCGATTGGTCAAAGTGAACATACTTCTGGCCCTCTGCCAGCTGCTGCATCTTGTAAGCCTCAGCCTCAGCGGGCCGTTTGACTGTAGCGATCAGCTCCTTCTCTGTCCTATCGATCTCTTTTTCCTCAATGACGATTTGTTTCTTCCTCTGCACCACTTCAATCTCAACCTCCTCCAGGCGGATCTTCTGCTGCTCCTTGGCTGCTTGTAGCTCATACGCCAGCTGAGCCTCTGCTTTCTGCTCAGGTATACATATCAGTGAGAAATAAGAGAGTGAAATGTTCTAGTGCAGGTTTTTCATGTGTAGATATTCCTAGCATTTCTGAAAAGAATTACAAACTGGATTCCAAAAAAGTTGGGACACTAAACAAATTGTGAATAAAAACTGAATGCAATGATGTGGAGGTGCCAACATCTAATATTTT
>BRDA01038114.1:0-10201 GCA_036984385.1 Crenuchus spilurus
GGACTGGATTATCAGGTGCTAGCCTGCTACAAGCAACCAGAGACAGATGGCATTGGAGAGCAGTGACTCGTCTGTGCAGCCTACCATCGCAAAGCAATGACGGCGTGTTACATGACATGACATAATTTTTTATATGATCTCTGTTGTATACTCTCTATTCTCAAAGCACACCATCTAGGAAATATTTTGGGGCTGTCCTATTCTTAAAAAACAACAACTGCAAATCATTACTCCAGGATTCTTTGTCAATGTACTATTTACACTCTTCTGTAACAGAAACTCCATGTGGTAGGAAGTCAATCCCTTCAGTTGATCAGTTCTTTCACCATCTGTCCAGTCTGTGACTGACAGCTTTTCAGTCCCTTGGACAGTGCAGCAGAGAATCAATGGCCATGGCTTGCAGGTCTGAATTGGCTTTGGTAATGCTAATGTTCTGTCTGTGACATTGCTCACTTTGACCCTACAGACTGTCCTTTGAGAGTGCTTAACCTTCCTCAAAGACCTCAAAGTAGATCCATTATGTCAGTATTGCCTTCTGCATCATATGAGAAACACTTAGTTCATGCTTTAATTAAAATACCTAAATAACACAATGCATACATAAAATAAAATCATTTTATATTTATGTTTTCTGAATAATTCAGTGTCAAGAATATGTGGTAACACTATAGTGTCTTCTGGATGTGGATTTCCAATAAAGTGTTTCCAGTGTTCCATATATCACTGTACAATGGCTGACCTTGGGGCATAGAATGAGACAGGGATGTTTTTGAACTCAAATACTTTTAATGCATCGATACAGTGATGCAATAAATAGTTCCAAAAATCAAAAGTAAAAAAGAAAATCTCATGCCAAAACCTGATAAAGTACAAAATCTTTATAATCCTACAACTCACATGTTAACCCTTTAACATTCTGCTCAGCCATTTGGTAGAGCACATTTAAGCATTGAACTTAACACAATGTGATTGTGCATCTCTACCAATTGGTGGAGGTATGGTAGATCTAAAGGTCGCTAGAAATGCAACATTTTCTTGTCTCAATGCAATACTTCTTAGCCATACCATTCTTAGCCAAGGAATTAACTGGATAAAATGTTGAAAATCTATTAGTGATGTTGCACCAAAATACAGATCAGTGTGATGTTTAAGAAGTTTTATTATATATGCTATATTATAATATAGCATATTATTGCAGTTTTTTTATTTGTAGTTTATGTTTTGATTTTACCATAAGGTACCATTTCATTGTATATTTAAAGTGTACAACTGTGGGGTTTTAAAAAAACATTGACTGTTTTTATTATTGCCAAACACTCTACCCTATGTAATGAATTTAAAATATATGACCATTTACTTAAAAAAAAAATACAATTATGTAACAATTGTATGTTACAATTAAATAACCTGTTATGTGACATTATGTTTGTTTATAACATTTTGAAAATATATACCGTACCAGTCAAAAGTTTGGACACAACTTCAGTCATTGTTTTTCCCCCCACATTGTAAATTAATAATGAAGTCATCCAGATCATGAAGGAACACAAGGAATCATGTAGCAAATGTAAAAATGCTAAGGTAACTACCTAATAAAGCTGACCGAGAAAATTCCAGGATCTGCTAAACTGCCATCCCTAAGCAAGAGGTGCCTACGTTGAAGAATGTAAAATATAAAACATATCCTGGTTTTTTGATTACTAAATAATTACATATGTATTTCTTCGTAGTTTTGATGACTTTAGTATTAATCTACAATGCAGACCATTTTTAAGTAATGAAAAACCACATAAGGTGTGTCCAAATTTTTGACTGTCACTGTATTTCCAATCTTGAGACTGAAATAACATCACACAATAGACACACACTGGATGTTTCATAAAGTACACGTGTCTTACACTCATTGTCCATTTTATCAGTTTCACTTACCATATAGGTGCACTTTGTAGTTCTACAATTACAAACAAGTACATCTGTTTCGCTCTAAGCATCATTATCATCCTTTCACACTGGTCAAGACCCACACAGGACCACCACAAAGCAAATTTGAGTGGTAGATCATTTTCAGCACTGCAGTGACTGGTGTGGTGGTGGTGTGTTACTGTGTGTTGCACTGCTATAAATTTATGATATTACACCTCAATATAAACTTAACACCCCAGCATTGGCTAAGTAATATGTAACCTTACTTAAAACGGTTGCACTGCAAATCACTGCTGTGACAAGCTACCAGAACAAATCAATTAAGTAGTTAATATTTAAGCTGGTCAATGGATGAATGATGAAGCTGCTTTTAGTTTCCAAAAGGAAGAAATAATATCCATGCAAAATGACCATATAAGCACTGTTATCCAAATAGTGTAAAAGAAAAATGGATGCAGTACTGTATAATAACTCTGTAAGCACTGGTGTGTAACTGCAATACTACACCACCAACAGATTACTCTGTGTACTATTTCAACATGTTAAGCTTTTGAAAATACATAATGCAGCTGACCTTTTGACCTCAGATCCCCGTTCATGTATTAAACTTTAGACTCCATTATGAAAACATCACCTATTTTAAATGGAAGAGACAAAGGTGTGCTGTTTGTGGTGCCCCTGTTCTGCCTGCCTCTCCTCACTTGATTAAAAAGAGGCAGGCACAGGTCATAGTAATCAACTTCCCTTAACAAAGAGACTTACACTGTGTTCTTAGGGGCTGGTTTCCATGACTGTAATCAAAGCTACACCTCAGGAAATGACAGCTAGCATCTTGTTTCCAATCTTGATAACAGTGAAAGCTTTGAATGGGTTGATTACTGGCTGTGAGGAACTAGCGCTGCGGAGTTGGAACAGGATTAATATTTCCACTTAGGGTTTATATCAGCAAGGTGATATACATTTCTCTGGCTTTGTTTTATGTACACTGTAGTAAAGACAGAGTTTATTACAAATACTCTTGACCACTTATTGTATTGCTTGGCATAAAGCTTTTAATAAAGAATGTTTTTTACAATACAATGTTATTTCATATTATACAAAGTAATTTGCTGGAAAATAGTGCAGTGTTCTATGTTAGTGCATGTTATGGTAAAAAGCATACAAATATAAATGATTACTGAATCTCAGCGGTAGCTGTCCATTCTCACAGGATGGTTACACTCTCAATAATGTGTCGTCTCACAGTTTTGGAAAGATGGATATAGACGCTTTCTCGTGTGTGTCTTTCAGCCAAGAGATCAGGATTTTATTCAGTTCAGCAGGCCTGATAATAAAAAAGGATAATTAAAACAACTATATGTAAGTCTCCATAATATAGATAGCAAACACTGGAAAATAAATCATTCCAAATATATAAACAAAAACGTAGCACCAAATTTCCTATCAGAGTAACTCATTTGTCTTTCACCCATTTAGATCCAGTCTGCACTACAGATTCACTTATTCTTCTGCAATAACAGCAATTCTACTGCTGTAACAAAGTCTGTTGTAGTACCTCTTTACTGCTGTATGTCTATTGTGTAACTGTAATAACACTCTTGCTACTGAAGTAACATCAAGTCTATTATAAAAATTTTATCTCATTACTACTGTTGAACCATTTAATTTGCATTTCACTTAACATTCACCTACATATCTATCCATTTTCTTTGCCCTAACATGAAATCTGGCCTTAGTCATAATTAGAGGGTGCTTTCACACCTGAAAGTCCAGATCATGGTCCAAACCAAGGTTCGAGTGTTTGTTACTTTGTATATATTTGGTCTGGTTAGGTTTGTTTTCACACTGCATTTTTGTGAGCGCACCAAAGACTTTTATTATGACACACCCACATGTTGTCGTCATCACTTCTGTGCGGTGCGTCTTCCTACACTTGACACTGATTGGTTTGTAGAAGGATGTGCATATGATGCTTAATATACTTTTTTAATATATTTTATATTCTGCTGCCGCAGTTTCTTTAGTTTAAGTTGCTCTGTCACATCCTTTCTCTCTCATCCTCTCAGAAAATAAGCTGCACGTTTCATCATTTTTGTGCATTTTTCAAACTGACTTTTCACATGTTCATCAGACCAAAATTATATTAAACATGTCGTTATTTTACTTGTTATTGTTAATTAATGTTAATGTCTGTGTCAACTTCCTGTATTTGGTACGAAAGTCTGAACCTTCTACAAAAGTGTTTTCACACTTCACACGAACCGGACCATGGTTCAGTAGATCTAGACCAAGACCACCAAATTTTGCTTCTTTGATCCAGCCCCTTTTACAACTACTATTTTGGTTTGGACCAAACTGAAAAGTCTGAAAGTCAGGACCAAACAATGTAGGTGTGAAAGCACCCTTACATTGTACCCAAAACCTAACCCTAACAATTCTCAATATCAAGCTTCTTCATAGTTTGTGAACAATTTGAAATTCAGTAGGAATCTTCCAATGAGAAATGATCACACTGTTGGACACTGATCCTTCGGGGCTGAAGTTGAACGATTTTTAATATGTGGAAGGTTTTTAAACTTTAAAAAGGTTTTCAGACTCACTTTGTGAAAAAAAATAACTAATTAAAACTGCAGTGATTTTCTTTTGTTAGAACTGAACAAATTATCATCAGAGTCAGAAGGGAAATATGTTAAAATAGTAGTGTTCATACAGTGCTGCAAATCTCCCTGTAAAGCCTAAAATAATAATTTAAATGTCAGAGCAGTCAAGCTAGATTTGGTGGGTGCAAAGGCAAACTAAACATGAACTTGATCAGATAAAATAATCCTTACAGAGCTCAACAAAAGAGTAATTTAAGTCAAACTGTGTGTGCATTTGTTTAAACTGATGTATGAATACATCCAAAAGTTAATTGGGGAATCAAATGTGATTTAGTGATGAGGCTGCCCTTTTAAAATCTTTCTGGTCATTTTATTTTTTAACATGTACATGAGTAGCTACAGGGTCATATTTTAAATCAATAAAAGAGCATCTATGTTCAAAATGTCAGCAAGCTTCCAGCTGATCCTATTTAGTTGAGAATGGGGGTGGGGTTAAGATTGTGAGCAAGTAATGAAGTTCTGGAGAAGTGCTGCTCTGTAGTCTCAGGTCAGCTGATTAGAGAAGATGCTTAAATCACTGCCTGCCCAGTGCTGCCCTGATGATGACCATAATTAGACACACAGCTTGGCTATTATTACAGAAAGCCTTGGACTACTCATACTTAACATGCAAGAAACATCTAACAGTTGAATGATTATTAAATATTTAGCATTTTCTTAGTGATTATTAAAAAGGCATAACAGTTCACAAGCCATAGTGAAAAAATCTTATTGCTTCCATTTAAAACAGAATTGCATCAGCTTCAGCCATGCTTGAATCCCCCTTGGATTAGATGCCACGAGTGAGAAGGTGGAACAGTTGATGGATTACTTAGACCTCAGCAGAGATGAATGGAGTTCCCATTTTCACTACAACATCCAACATAGTGCCTGCCACTGCTATCATTTGTCACTAATGGACTGTATATGGGTGGGAGGTGAATTTTCAACCAAAAACATGAACCATTCCCATCTATATGACTTCTGACTCTCATAGTAGAACAGTCTATGTACAACATACTGATCTAATTTTCCTTTCTTGGAACAATTTCTCCATACTAATGTTTGCAACATTACAAAACACTGGCACTATATCATGGTTTATAATATAATATGGCTTATTAAGACGTTTCTTAAATCAGTTAGTTCCAGAACACAGCAGTATGTTGGCTCTTGCTCTTGATAAACAACAGTGCCTCTAGGTTCTTAAAAGCAAAAGCCCAGCAGTCTGTGGCTTTTAATCATGGTCAAGATTTGAGGAATTTCTTGTGGGGAAATGGATTCAAGGTTGGATTGTTTAACCTTGAGAACAGTGGGGTCTATTATTTATAAAATTGGCCATTTGGCTGTAGTGACAGCAGATAGTTTTTAACTACTCCAACATCTGCCTTGACTGAGTTCACCCACAGAAACCAAGCAAAAGAGCTTTATCCTGTTCAACACATGGATTCGCTTTTCTACTCGCATACTATAATAAGAGCTCTCTTCAAAATGAATGAAATTATACCAGAGATAAATCCATTGCTATTATATTATGTAAATGAATGCCATTCTAATTTCTTATGCTCAGCTACAAAAACATAAAGCGATGTAGGCGCTGGGTGGAAGAGAGAGAAAATTAAAGTTGATGTAGCTAAAAATAGTTGTAGCCTTAAAGGAGAGAGCTTCTGTGTCCTGGAAACAAATTGATTAGAATGCAGGTATTGGTCATGAAGTGGGGGCTCCTGAAAATAATCATAATTTGCTGCTCTGCTGTCAATCATAATTTTCTCTTTTGTTTGTGTATTTATGATAGTAAGGTCAGAATATCAATCACTTGTATCCTCAGTCAGTTAACCCTTTAACCCCCAAGGGGTCTGTAGGCTTCAACTCTTCACTGTTTTAACTATAACCACTGAAAAAAGGTATGAATTGAATGTTTCAAATAAGGCCAAGTAAAAAAAAAAATTGGTGATCATCCCCGCCCGACCCTCTAAAAAGCACCCGACCTTTTTTTTTTTTTTTTTTTTTTTTTTAACACAATCATTCAAATTTCGCATGCTTCTAATGACATGATCCCAAATCAATTCTGTGCATGTGCATGACATGTGCAGTACACTGACATGTGCAGTACACTTCACTGTCAATATGAATGGCCGGTCATTTTTGTGATGCAAATCATGGCTTTTGCAGTGGCCAGCATCGTAAAAACACTGCAGTCGGCCAATAAAATTCGTTTCATTTCCCTGTTATCTAATGAAATAAAATACAGTGGATTATTTTAACTAACTGTAAAATATTATAATGATTATTATCGCAGCGTGCACGCAGACTCACACACAGAGAAGCAGACGGAGGCCCGGTTGTATAAATAAGACAGAATAACTGACTAAGACACACATTAGCGGTAACTTAACTAAAACACACTAAAAATAACTCATAAAGACTAGACTACAACTAACAATCATTACACATACAAAAATCTCCTCTTAAAGACCCCAAATAATTACAAAATAGACCCCATAAACACAAAAGAGAACTTTATGCAAATACCGTACGACATGCAGCCATCTGATTGGCCGACACCCCCAAAAGCCGCCACAATACTTTTCTACCATCAAAAAAAAAAAAAAAAAACCTCCCCCCCGACCCAAAATTTTGGTGAAAAAGGATGATCACCAATTTTTTTTTTACTTGGCCTAATTGAAAAATATCCACATAAATACAGTTACTTTTGCAGTAACTTGTAACAGTCAACAGAACCTTTAACACATATGTTGCTGTTTGATATGTTCATTTCATATATGTGTGTATTTAAGAGAGCTAGTTTGAGGTATGTACTTAGATTTGTTTAAATATACTAGTGCATCTCCAACAATTAGAATTTTATGAAAAAGTTTGTTTGTCTTCATAATTTAATTCAAAAAGGTAAACTGTCATTTTATATTCATTACATATTAAGTGATATTTCAAACTTTTTTTGTTCTACTGTTGATCAATATGATTTATTTGGTTCTCCATGTGCTGCCAAAACATTCCCAGCCCACCAAAGCATAAACACTATATGACCTGAAGATGCCCTGTGGTATCTAGCACCAATACTTGAGCAGCAGCTATGTTAATTTTGTAAGTTGTGAGTTGCCTTGAATCAGACTTGGTTACAGCCTCCCCCATGGATGCACAATCAGACTGGGAGATTATACACCACTGTCAATACGTAGCAACTACTGCTGATCGAGAGCTCCTCACAAGCTTTGTCATTTCACTGATGCTCTGACCCACTGGTTTCACCATCACTATTTAGCCCTTGTCAACTTTGCTCAGGTCTTCAAGCCTAATTTCTCCCACATTTACCATATCAAATATGAGAATTGACTCTTTTCTTATTGTCTAATATATTACAGATCTTGACATGCACAACTGCTATAAAATAATATTGTTCCCTTCATAGGTGCTCATGAGGAGTGCTCATGTTTTGGTTCATGTGTCTATTGTATTGATGTGGAAATGTACACATTCGAATGTGTGTGTGTGTAAAGTCAATGTAATACTATATAGATGAATAGTAATTACCTAATAATGACCTGAAATTGATTCATATGAATATGTGAATAATACACCTAGAGTTCAAGAGGTTTATACTTGATGTATGGACAGTTTATAGACTAGTTAATGGATGGTTTCTGTCCAGTCACAATGAAAAAATGGTTCTTAATGAGAATGTATCAAGTAATAACATGTTTTATTCATATACATGAAGTCTATTTTTTCACTGCAGAACAAGAAAGTGACCTTGACCTGCAAGCCAATGCAACACAGTAAACATACCTCTCCATCTGGATCCAGTGTCCACAGTCCTCAATGTGACCCCTTTTTAAATTGGGAATCTTAAAATTCAACAGACCAGAAAATAATGTAAGATGTTGAACCATCTCAGCTGAGATGTTAAATGACACTGAATGTGTTAAATATAAAATGATTGCTTTAGATTTATATTTGTTGACTAACCGTGTTCTCCATGCCAGTGCTAAAGCTGGGCAGAAGCACTTTGTCCTTCCCTGCAGTCACCATCAATGCTGGCATCAGGATCTACAGATTGGAAAAGAGTTTTCTCAAACATGTGATGTCTTATGTATAATATATGCTAAACAACATTACAAACTATTGGCAAACTTGATGAGAACAGTGAGAAAAGCTAAAATGTATTATTTTAAAGTATGCAAATCATCCTGGAGCAGAACCCAGCAGAGGCTTCATCATGGTCTACATGCATAAAGAGATATGTTTATCAGAGATGTGGTCGACGCAGCAGAGCTCTCCAAACCAGGCCTCTCAGGAGCAGATGTTATGGAATAGGCAGTGAAGGCCATCTGTTTCATACTGTGTGCATGGTTGTGCTTAACGCCATGCAAATTTGTTGAAGAGCTGGGCACTGGGGTGTTTTTGACAGTGATGGTGTCGGAGCTGGAGCACACTTGCCTTGCCCTTCGGTCTGGAACACATCCAGCGCCAGTTCCTCTCCACGTTCCGATACCAATTCAGAGGACCCCTTGGGCACAAACATTCCCACAAAATATAATTACTTTAATACTGACATCATGGCCAAATTTCTCTACTTTTATAAAACCTGCAAGAAAAAAAGTTTTTAAAAACATTTTTTTACCATCACAGTGAATATTTCTCAATATAATTTTTTTTATTTTGTTTGGAAGCATAAAATCTGAATCTAATCTTATTACATTAATGAACATTAAAGCATGTCTACTAGCTACCATTTATGTTAAGTAATATTCCAATGCCGTGTCTATCCAAGAAATGTGATGCAGTGTCACGCTTTGCCCCCTTGTGGTCATGTCTTGTACTTTAGTTTCCTTTTATGGTCTTGTTCCTGTCCTTGTTGACCTAGCCACACCTTTTGTTATTTGTTTCACCTGTTTTGAGTTTAGTCCTTGTCTATTTAATCCCTGCTACCCTGTGTTTCCCTGCGGTTCTTTGTTGATGTCTTACATCATGTCAGGTATCTGTATCGCGTGTTTTTGTCAGTTTTCGTGTTTCACTTTAATAAATCTTAGTCTTAATCACCCATCTGAGCTTGTGTCATTCCTGGAGCTATGCCTAACATGCAGAAGCTGAAGACAATATTAGCCATTTACCTGAAACCATTCTTACTGAACTGTTGGACATAGTACTGCAGAGCTTCCTCACTTAGAATGGCACTTCTTGGAATTTCTTCTGGCAACCCAACAAACATACCTCCTGAAAGAACAGAAAACAATAGCAGCGTCACCAAAAACCTCATCACACACTCCATATAAAGTATATATATATTTTTTATTTATTTATTTTCAATATCAATTTCAATATCAACCTCTTCACACAGACTGAGGTATATTTAATCATATATATATGTTGGGACACTAAACAAATTGTGAATAAAAACTGAATGTAATGATGTGGAGATGGCAAATGTCAATATTTTATTTGTAATAGAACATAGATGACAGATCAAAAGTTTAATCTGAGTAAATGTAACTTTTTAAAGGAGAAATATGTTGATTCAAAATTTCACAGTGTCAACAAATCCCAAAAAAGTTGGGACAAGTAGCAATAAGGGGCTGGAAAAAGGAAATTGAGCATATAACAAACTTGTCCCAACTTTT
>BRDA01038114.1:10211-23551 GCA_036984385.1 Crenuchus spilurus
AGTCGTTTGTCATGTCCTCCTTCACATGTACAACACTTTCATGACCTATTGTTTGAACTAATTCTTCTACTTTGTATTTCTTTCGACGGTTTCTTAGTCCTCTTTTCTTGACGTACGAAAATATTAGATGTTGGCACCTCCACATCATTGCATTCAGTTTTTATTCACAATTTGTTTAGTGTCCCAACTTTTTGGGAATCCGGTTTGTACAACATGTAATAAAATTAAAATGTCAGCATGCAGTTCTTTTCTCCTGATTCTTTGGCAGCTTTCTTTATGTTTCATCTTCTTAATCAAGTTTGTTATCCAGTACTTTCACAACATGTACACTTCCTCCTGTACTGTTTGCTGATATGCACAAGTTGTTACACAATTCTCAGGGTGAAATAACCAACATTCTGTGTTGTGTCCACAATGATAACTGAGGGCTTTAATGTCTCACTGCGGCAGCAGGTGACTGATGGAGAAGGCTAGACAGGCGCCGGCCTCCACTCCAACAGCCGCAGATATTAGTCATAAGAAATTAATACCCATCTACCTGTACTGTTATCATGCATGTCAGCATTTTTCACACAGACTGAGGTATATTTAACAAACTTGTTTCAGAAAATGAACCAGAAAAATAAAGCTGCCAAAGAATCAGGAGAAAAGAACGGCATGCTGGACATTAAAATTTTATGTTGTAATATCAACATTTTCACACTGACTGAGGTCTTTTTAATCCATCACTAGATCTTCATTAGTATTAAAATTATTCATGATCGTTTGGGTAAAGAAGCAAATGGGACACCATGTGCATGTTTTTTTACTTGTTTATAGGGTTTGAAATACATCCTTTTTATACTGACTTCAACTATAGTGTTAAAAATTATCATTTTTCCTTCTCCTATTCTTACCTCTCTTAAAAATTCCAGACAAAAATCTTATTACCTGTGAAAAAATAACATACAAAAAGATATTAAACAAATATTTTATAGAATAAAAGGTTTTGCAACTCTTTTTTCTGTAGTAACTGCAGTTACAGATAGGCTTTGACTTTACAAAGTCGCTTGGAAATCCTATGAAGAAAACAATGTAGCACGTTTCATTTACCTTTTGTTCTACTGTGGAAATTTCCTGGGGTCCATGTTCACCATTAATAGTCATTAAAATTAGACTGATAAAGGATCTTCAAATTTAATTAGGATAGATATGATCTCTCAAGTCCCTGCCGTCAGTTTTTCTTGGATTAGCCGTTAACCTCTGAGTAAGTTGATATCAAACCCATCACACCTTTGCTTCGCTAATAACACCTTGGAACTTCAGTTCCAGTGATGAAATAACTCCACACCCCTTTGTGGTGTAAATGGCATTTATACGTGCGTGGGAGGAAAGTGTAGGTGTGGTAATTAGTGTGGTGCTAGTTTGACCCCTTCATGAGCAATATGGGCAATATCTTCTGTTTGACAGGGCCAAGTGTGCAGATAAAAGGCTGCCATCAGAGCAGGGTCCCTGGTCAAACCCCCATGCCTCTGGCCCACGCGCTCATTAGGATGCACTGTGGCTGCCTCGGCCTGGCTGAGTGATGGCCTGGCTACTCAGTAGTGACTCATTACTCCAACAGCAGAAGCCCGGATGGAGGCCCTTTATGTGGTCCTCATTATGATGCCAAGTCACTCAGCCACAACAATACAGGCTGCTGTTTGATCTCAATCAGTGCTGCTTTCTGATGCCCATGATAAACCTTGTAAAACCATGATGAACCAGTGTCACTTGTGATATCTTCTCTATATGCTCTTGTTTGAGCAGGATGAGAGTTTGCTGGCTTGTAATGCAGACATCTTTTTTTCCCTTCTTCACATTGCTTTCGTCTTCAATTTCTGAAGCTATTCTGAGATATGAGCAAGATTAAAGCTCTAGGGCATATCTGTATTTTGTTCAATTTAGAGAAAAGTGCTTAGACAGCACACTCCCATAGATGGCACTTCTCTGACTAAGCAATATTTAGTGTATGTCTCTTTGTGCAGAGCCTCATAAGCACTCTCACAGATTGAGGGTGCACATTAAAGAAAAGGCTTCTGAATTAAGAACTGACCTCTGTGGTGTGGAAATGACCTCACACCCTCAGCAAATTTACACATGCAAGCACTAAGATAGTCTGTTAACATTAGGTGACCTTTAAACATTAGATGACAGTTTAATCTATGGATGGTGTAATTTCACCCAAATGCCCCAAGATCACAGGATGAAATAAAAAAATGCCTTCAAAAATATACATTCATATGCAATAGTTTATAGGTTAAATGATGCAATAGGTTAAATGATGTTTTGACGATTTTAGTTGAAAAGTGTGAATAAATATAACAGCCTTTTACAGAGAATTTTGTCTCTGTCATTGTCATTTAACTGCTGAATTTAACACGGGGGGGAGGGGGGGGAGTGTGACCTGTGCAACAGTTATAGCACATTTTATATCACATGTTTTTTTCTAGTGTTAAGTTCAGAATTATGCACTGAAATGGGCAGGAAAATACAATATTTGCATATCATTTTGATTAAAAAAAAAAAACTGAAGATGATGTGTCTGAACATTTTAATATGACCGAGCATCACAAAAGATTTATGGTCAAGATGGGATTTTTTCATTCTCAAAATATATTAACTCTGATTTAACCAACAGAGGTGCTATTAATAAACTGAGGAGTTTTAGATTTATATTATTAAAGGTACTTTAATACAGTATTTTTCTCTGATGTACTGTATTTTACAGGATTATGACTAACTGAAGCCTAATCTACAGTAAAACTGCTCACATTTTTATAATTAAAGGTAAAGCTATACATATAATGAAAATAGAATATTCATTCATACTACCGGTATTCAAATTAGCCACTAATGCCTTTACCGCACTTTATAGCACTGCTCATGATAGCAATCAACTGCCTTCATAGTAACAGTGACATTCGTGGTTAAGATGTCAAATTTCTAGTAGGCATGTCAGGTTATGTGTGTGTGTGTGTGTGTGTGTGTGTGTGTGTGTGTGTGTGTGTGTGTGTGTGTGTGTGTGTGTGTGTGTGTGTGTGTGTGTGTGTGTAAATATAAACAAAGAATCTGTGAGATAATTCACTTTAACATGAACACTAAATTGTTCAGAAGGAACTAGGACTGAGACTGTTTAACACACTTTATAACCTGTCATTTGGACAGAACAGAGAACAGAGAAGAGACTATAAAACAGCTTCTATTCCACAGCTGTGAGTATTTTAAATGGCCAAGAACTACCTACAAGGCAATACTTAAGAATGTGCATTCTTATTAAGTTTCTGTCTGCATCTGCTCCATCTTTAGTTATGATCTAGTCGTTATGCTCTTTTCTCTTCTTGTGCACTTTCAAGAGGACCCCATGTCTACATTTTAATATGTTTTTAACTATTAAAGCACTATTACTGCTCTCCAGCAAATATCTACAGTAAAGACATGGTGGTGTTTTGGAGGGGGGTGAAATATGGCAGTCCCCAGTGATATTCATGGGTGGTTACTATAACACAGATACAGCACTCATTAAATACATTAAAGAACACTGTTTTGCATAATAATAGTTATAACGCAGTGTCCATGAACATCATTATGGTGAAGTATAGCTGCATGCAACTTACTCCAACATTGCCTATGCACAGCAAGAAGCACCAACATGAACATGTGACAGCGTGTGTTTCCCTCTGTGTGCATCTGCTGCTGCACAAACTGTATGTCTGCTTTACAGTTTGCACTGCACTGGCACAGATCATTACTTCACAAAGGTTATTTTTTCACACTTGAGTTATGAAACCAATATACTTGTTCCAGTTGCACATCACAGGGAAGATCCCCCTACCTTCTACTACTGCCCAACACCCATCAAAAATGTATGAGTGCATTGCATGCAGTGATTGTATGTAGCAGGTTTCTTTACCCCACCCCCTAAAATTAATTCCTGGCTATGCCACTGCACAAACATAGAGATCTCATTAGTATTACAGTAATTTGGAGTGTAATATGGCATTCAGCAATGTGGTATGTTCAGTGTTTGCAGCCCTACTGTAAGACTTACAGTATCATCACTAGCAGTGAACATCACTTTGAAAGTCCTGGCCAGGTTCTTCTCCAGCTCAGCCTCAGCCACACCCTGCTCAGACAGGTAGAGAACATGATATGTGTGTATTACTGACAAGTATGAATAAGCATGAATCAAATAATACAGTGCCTTCAAACATGGAAATTCAATCTGATTTGTCACATTTTTTTAATCAACATTTTTTATGGAAAGCAGGCTCACACAGCCTTAGAGTCTGCCTGAGAGTGAAAGAGTTTCCTCTTAAAAATACTGAACTAAAAATACATAAACTGAACTGCTAATTGCATGTATTCACATCTATGGTTTAAATTAATTGAGAATAAATCCTCAACACAGCATGCTAAGCACTGGCCATTTTGTAGTACAATACAGGAGAATAAAGCTCTCAAATTAATGATATACCACATAGTCATAGTTTAGTGTTTGTATCCTGCTGTTTTAATCATCAATAAGTGACCACTCACGTATATCGTGTAAGGTAGAAGATTAGACTACATTTGGAAAAAAAAGCCTTAATATTCATCCCCAGATTCAGGCAGTACTACATTAGGTCACTCTGATACTGGCTCAACATTGTGATATCTGTCGAGTTCAAAATGCCACCTGCATTATAATGCCCCAGCGCCTCCATACCAACAGTAGGAGTGCCATTCCTCAGAGGCATTACATGTTTACTATACTTCCTTCTTTTTTGTGCTTGTTTTTAGGAATGTTAGGTGATCTCTTGTTCTAACACATGTAGCTGGTTATACTCATACATTTATAATGTATTTTCAATTTGTCATTTTCTTATTTTTTGTCAGTGAAGAGCATTCAGTGTAGAAGTAACACCATGATTACACAATCACACAAATGCATTCTCACTAACCAGCATCTTGCCCAATATGTTGCTCTAAAAAAAGTAGTAAAAATAATATTAAGGCCGTAGCCTGGTGGTTAGGGATCTGGTCTTGTGACTAGAAGGTTCGATCCCCTGGCAGGTCATGACTGAAGTGCCCTTGAACAAGGCACCTAAACTCCAACTGCTCCCCAGGTGCCAAGGATAGGATTGCCATCCGCTTTGGGCACATGTTCACTAGTGTGTGTGTGTGCGTGTGTGTGTGTTTCACTGCACAGATGAGTTAAATGCGGAGGTCAAATTCCATTATGTGCAATCACATTGGCAAAAACGGAATCTAATCTGTTACAATCAAAAATTCCGAAACTATGAAAATACGAAATATGAAGATTGTTGTAATTTTATTGGGCACAACATGTTACTCACAGGTTCCTGGAAATAGATTTGATATTCAAAGATGGGTATAGACTTCAGCCTCTCCATCGGATTCTTGTTTGGATCCACGGGGAACAGTGGAGTGTTGAGAGAAGCCACAGCCCTGGAGTGGCCAGAAACATAATTGGTAAATCAGATCAAGCAGTTGAAACATGCATGCTAATAAGAAAACCTTATTTTTGCCAAGTATATAGAATATCTCTACCTAAAGTCTAAAGTTGACTAAGAACATTACTTGTAAATAAAACTGCTAGTCAGTGGTATTAGAGGTGTATAGATATTAGAGGACTATTAGTACCTCAGCCTCTCTGGATGGAACTGAGCCATATTCCAAGCCAAAGATCCACCCCAGTCATGGCCCACCAGAGTAACTTGAGCAAGCCCCTGGGTTGAAGAAAGAAGACATTTTCAGCTCCTCAGACAACCGTGTATCTGATATACATATATATAATATATATTACATAACAGACCAATGCGAGGTATATATGAGTACTGCAGTCAGTTGATATTTTGTGAAGCTGCACGGTACACATATTAAACAAGCTCTAACCTTTTCACGCCTCTTTCATACAATAACTTCTTATTTTTCACTCTAGATCAGCATTCTTTCATCACAATACTATTTATTATTATGAATCTTTGTTAAAGTCAACATGAAAAGCAAATCATGATGTCTTTTCTCTCCATGCTGTGACAGGTATATCAGAGAAACATTGAGCATGTCTGAGCAAGATGAATGTAATTGGGTGTGGTGGGCAACTTGAAATACTTTTCCCTGTCTAACCCTGCCAGCACTTTGACATAAATATTTATTTTTAATTGCTAATATTTTAAATTATATAATGAACTATACTTATGAAAAAGTACAACTGCATTTGGATTTCTCCTCCTAACATTGGCCCACATATTTATCAAGGAATGCTGACCTAGGAACAGGTCTCATGTTAATGTTATATAAAAAGCTAAAGCTGATACCAGATCAGATCTGTTTGCTAAATATGGGCCAGTGTTATGATGTTGTGGAATATTATCTGATTAACACCAACCATTTCTATAGAATCAAAAATATTACCATCTTCTATTTACCTCTCAGACAGGGGAGGAGTCCTCTACACTCAGATCATCTTCCATTACACAAAATGAAAAAAAAATAAAAAAAATCACCCCAACCACTTTAGTCTGGACAGTATTTACTTGATTAGACTGCCAACTGCAGTGGCTAATTAGAGGATAATGACCATCCTCAGAATAGGGTGACAGTCCTGCAGCCCTTCCCCCACAATCCCTGTTTATTGTCTGAGAGTAATCACACCACACTTAGTCTCTCCAACTGATATCACATCTATAGACTGTAATCTCTGTGGACAGTTCAACTGCATCCAATTTGTTATAAATATGCTTAATCAGAATTTGATTTATATCCTTATATAGATGTCTAGTTTAAAAAAAAATACCAGAGAAATGCATTTGTCAAAATAATTCCATAATTTAATTATGCCATTTAATATTCCTAAATTTCACTGGGGTTTCAAGGAGGCTGTGTCATGTTAGTTTTTCCTGCTTTCCCAGATCTCATCGCAACACCTCTAACATACTTTTATAATTATACATTTATTCTGATATAACCATTTCTTTTTCTTCAGGGATATGCTTCACAATAATTATCTCAGCTTCACAGGTTCTTCTGCAAATTATAATTTATTTTACATTCAGAATTTATATATAACTTTAAAGGCTCTATTTTTCAAATCTATATAGCTTGAATCGAGATATATTTTTAGATATTTGTGAGAGGAATTTAAATAAGCAGACAGTGCCAGCACTCAACATTCGGGTGCCCTAAGCATAAAATTTGTATGAAACTGCCGGGGGTGTCTGAAGTCACTTGCCACTTGGGGGCCCCACGCGCAGTGCATGTTCCGCGTGTGCGCATTCATATGGCAATGACATGGGAATTCCTGACATTCTATTGGTGGATTACTGGCCGTGGAATGTGAACCTGAACAAAGAGCTCTCACCTGTGTGTCCATACTTATCTCAGAAATATTCAATCTAGGAGCCACTAAATGAGTGAAACATGTCAATTTACATCTGTTAAGTTTTAGAAATAAAACCACATACAATTTCTAAAAACTGTAATTGCAAGTGTGTAGCAATCACCTCTGTTTATTCAGTTCTGAGCTCAAAAGTCTTGGCTGGAAATGTTTAGTGTATTTTGACAATATATCAGCACATCTGAAAATAGGTTTTTGGAAAGTCTACGTTTAGAGCAAATTAATTAAAAAGATAAATTTATGACATTTTTACTGTTTTGCCAGTGTAATAGCTGAATTTGAGCTGAACAAAAGCCTGTGTAACACTTTGGAATTTTTATGGGTGTAATTTGTTAAAAAAAAAAACAAACAAACAAATGCAAGGCATCTCATACTCTAGTGAGTTAAAGGGGAAGTAAAACGGCTATGAGTTTCAATCTCATTTACTCTTTTACAGAGTAGAAACAATCTGAGAAGTGGACTGCTTATCAATTTAGTGCAAAGCAAAGCAGAAAGGCACGTCCATGAAATGCTTCTGGCACAGCACCTGAATTAATTTACATGATTTAAGCATGAAAAGGCAGTTAAAACCACTAGACATTTCACCATCATTGAATGACTTTTCATGAACAAGAATGTGGATGAAGTCATTACGAAGAACACTTATGTCTGCATCATCTAAAGTGTGTGTGTACAATGTGTGTAATTTTAATGGTGCAGTTGAATGGAGTCCGGTGGGAGTAAGAAGCCTTATTTTAGTTTAAATACATTGTTAATGCAATTGACATACAATCTGAACTCCCTAGAAATCACCTAATAATTTAGAATTAGAAAGATGACTGATGTAAAAAAAAAAAAAGGTGAACGTGCCCTGTAAACGCCATGCCTCCAAATACTCTAAAGACCCTGCCTGGTTTTCATTATTGTTGTTAATTTTTCACCAAATTGTTCAGTAATTCTGAGGCTTGTCCCAGGAGCTCGGATGGTATAAAGTGGTAATTATTATTCTTCGAAAAATATGACTGTACACCATGTATTTTCAAAGTCCATTGTAAAATATCACACTCAAATCTATTTACAGGGATTATATGTCCCCTACTGCAAATATCTAATAATGTCCCAACCTCCGACAGAATTAACTGGCTTGATATATTTAACATTCACACAGTTATTGAGAAAAACTGCCTGCACTATTAATAAAAGCAGTAAATAGAGGAACATGTAAAACCACCGTTTTGCAATGCAAATGTCTACAGGGAACAAACAAATGTTTTTTTTGGTTTTGATACCAGTGTTTTAACAGTCAAACAGAAGTATCAACCAGTTTTTTTTGTCAAGTAACACTTTTTGCCTAGAATATAAATTGGTCTTATATTCGCCTTTAGCCTAAACAGCTTTCACTGTGAGTTATTTACATCTCCATGAGCCCACATTGTACACATGTGGACATCATGAAAACTCCACCGAGATGGAGACTCAAACCCAAGAGGTGAACCTACTAACCACCAAGTCACCAAAGCTATATGACAGCCACCAACAAATAACAATGATATGGATACTGATACACAACTGATATCTGCCAAAATACAATTACAATTTACACAATTTACCATTCAGCATTGACATGCACCATAGAATATGAGGTTGCCATTCTACTTTAACTTATAAAACTCACAAAATAGAAGAATTTTACCCCCCTGCTATTTATCATTTTTCAAAACATAACACTGACTCAAATAGACCAATCTAAGTATATGAACTCAAGTACACTGAACTCAGAATGCACTCCAAAGTCCAATATGAATATATGAATCTGCCAATAATCTCTCCTCAGCCTTGACTTTTAAAACAGAATTAAACATGTTCTGACAATTTAGGATGTGAGTCAGCTCTAAACAGCACGTTCCTGTGACAGTGCGCCAAGATGCACAGATAAGTCCAGCAGAAAAGCAGCTCTAAAAAACACCTTTCTGAGCCTTCTGACCTGAACAGGAAGAGCAGACATTTTAACCTCACAAAATGTGTTCATTCACTGATGAATTTGTTTATCAAGCAAATGAGCTGAAGTCAACACTTCCTGCTGTCCTCAATATCCTGCATATTACTGAAAGGCCAAATCTAACTGATTTTGTTGTTGATCTTTGTTTTAAAATGACTTTTTTTACAAATAGCTTTCCACTGAAATTTTAAGACACAGATATAGTAAAGCGAAATCAGCAACACACTCACCAACTTATCCAGAAAAGTCACCAGATCCTATAGACAGCAAGATGAAGAAAAAAAATGTATAAGTCGTTTTTTATTCTCTGTGTCTTTAGGTGTCAGGATGTTCTCTTACCTGTGAAATTTGTTCTTGGGAATACTCCTCAATCTCTGCAAAGAGATAAGGGGACACATTGAATTGACTCAATGAAAATAAAGCAACAAAGAAACCAAAGCTCAGGGTTACCCCACATGACACTCCCAAGTTAACTCAGCATCCCATAAGACAAACACTCAACATGTGATGTATTAAAGAAAATGGAGTTCTCATTTTCATTCTCAGTGTGGTGCCTAATTCATCATCAAACATGAAGAGAATCAGAAAACCCTGAGGCAGGTGCTGCACTCATGCTGTTTTTTTAAATTGAATGTGTGACACATAAGTACATCATATATAGAGAAATCTCTGGTCAAACCACATGACATTTCAAGCACAGGAATTAAGGATCCATTGAAAATATTTCCTTAACCACATTTTAAAACAAGTTTTTAATCCTTTAGCATCCTCACCAAGAAATGTAATAATAATATTTTTTTAGGGCAGAGTGTGTGTGCGTGGGGTGGGTTGGCAATAATAAAAACAGTCGCAAAATTTAATAAAGACCCCACAGGTTTTTTTAAATGTACAGTTTAATCATACAATTAGATGGCACTACACTACAAATACAAAAACTGTGCAGTAATGTGTTAATTTTGTTACATTTTTAAACACCAGATTCATCTGTGTGATGATGCACTAATGATTTTTCAGCATTTAATCCACGTTATTCCTTGTGGTATTGCTATTAAGCATTGCTGGTTTGCATTCAAACAAGAAAATTTTGCCTTTCCAGTGACATCTAGTGGATACATTTTAGAATAGCATACTTCTACCAATTGGTAGAGATAACACAATAGCATTAATTTTTCATTCATTCATTATCACACCCGCTTTATCCTTATCAGGGTCGCAGTTAGTCCCCTACCCACTCACTGGGCATTACACTATTCAACTAAGCCCAGGACAGGGTGCCAGTCCATCTCTGGGTGAACACACACACACATACATACATACACACACATGGACAATTTAGAGTAGCCAATTCACCTGACCTCCATGTTTTTGGACTGTGGGAGGAAACCGGAGTTCCCGGAGGAAACCCACGCAGACACGGGTAGAACATGTAAACTCCGCTCAGATGCGGACTCGAACCCAAGACCTCAGCGCTGAGAGGCAAACATGCTAACCACTAAGCCACCGTGCCGCCCACAATAGCATTGCTTCTTCAATAATGTATATTGACTAAAATGTGCTCTACCAAAAGATTAAAGGGTTTAAAATGAACCATTAGATTTGAATAAATTATATTATGTAATTATAAAGACTGGCAACCCAAAATACTATTAATACCTGAGGATTTACAGAAGGGTGTGTGGTTCAAAATAATATATAATCTCATTTAGAGCACATTTTTAGGTACACTTTATGTGTAAACTTTGTATTTCTACAATCACATACTGTAGTCCGTCTGTGGACTATGGTCAGGACCCTCACAAAACCACAATAGCACAGGTATTATTTGTGTGCTGGATCATTCTTAGAACTGCATTGACATACTGATATACTGTACTGAGCTGGTACAAGTGGATCAGACACAGAAGAGCTGCTGAATTTTTTTTTATCATTCTCCACTTACTGTCAAAGCCCACAGGACACTGTTGTTTAGTGGACTATTCTCAGTCCAGTAGTGACACTGAGGAATTAAAAGCTCCAACAGCTCTGCTGTGTCAGATCCACTCATGCCAATACAACTTACACTAACACACCACCACCACATCAATGTCACTGCAGTGCTAAGAATGATCCACCACCCAAATAATACCTGTTCTGTGGGGGTCCTGACCACTGAACAACAGGGTGAAAGGAGGCTAACAGTATTCAGAGAAACAGATGGACTACAGTCTGTAACTGTAAAACAACAAAGGGCACATATAAGGTCAGAGCTGATAAACTGGGTAAGGAAAGTAGAAATATGAAGATGGTTTTATTGTTACGCCTAAATAGTGTACATCTTTTAACACAGCAGTAGTATTACTTAGTATTAATAATTACAATTATTAGGGTTTATTATATATTGTATACAAGGTAATGTCATTAGTCTTTTGATTTACGACGCCTTAATGAAAATCAACATTTATATCAACTCTTCTCTGACCTGAAAGTGCTCTTCAAAGACCAAAAAAATCCATGTTTTAGAAACCGCCAGAGACAGAGAAGATTATATGTCTTTGGAGAAGTTGGGAATGGATTAAAATGCCACTTCAAGATTGTCTTGTTGACATATCAAAGGGGCCTGGTTTGAAATTCAGAGGGCATTGATCAGAAGGATGAGAGTGAACGGCAGAACTGGACTGATTGGCTGCCACATTTCCAATCTGACCATGACCTTTTAGTAGCTTCATAAAACCCATGACTTTATTTCAATCTCACTTCTAAGCATGACATCTGTGACCTTAGATCTATTATAGAATAAAGAAATACTGAGTCAAGATTAAATAATGAATCGAGGGTAAAGCAGAAGATAGAGAGTGAGAAAGACACCAAGTGAAATGGTTTAAAATTAGTGTAGCAATTCATGATATGGACTGACCTGCTGGAGCACTGGAGTCACCATAGCCTTTCATGTCTGGAGCAATAACCCTGAACCCAGCCTCAGCCAAGGCAGGAATCTAAGTGGAGGAGAATTTCTGTCATTATTGTTTGTTCACTGTAGCTTTTTGAAGGAAATTCAACTGTACATACTACATCATAAACAGGACAGTAAAGCTTTCATCCCATCTTCTCTATGGCCCATGAATGTAGGCTATCTGTGCTCATTTAGCATTTCTATCATTTTATTTTTTTACCTGGTATCTCCAGGAAAACCAGCTTTCTGGGAATCCATGGCAGAGAAGTACAGGAGGACCATCCCCCATCTCCACATAATGCATCTTCACTCCAGGCTAAAAGAGACAGGAAGATGGTAAATGACCCTGCTGCTAGGCAACAGTATCAGCACTGACCCCTGAAAGTTTGGCTATTTTCATGTTACAAGCCTTATTGACCAAGTCAGATTTTTTTTGCCTAGATTTGTGTACACAAGTGACTGTGTTTGTACATCTGCCATTAGTGTTAATGATTAAAAGGACCCAAATACACATTTTTCGATAAATATGGACATGTACACATAAAGACTCAACTGTTATGAACATTGTGACAGATACTCACAAGAATTACCTAAAGACATAACCAATAATATTAGCCAAAATAATTATTATAATTATTTTATAATATAAAATAAAAATAATAATAATTATTATTATTAATAATAATAATAATAATAATAAGTATATAAAATGAATACTATATCAACAATTATAATCTTTTCAGGGCACTTTATTTACTGATATGACTGCCAACTGTTGTAAAATATGACTTTCAGTTCTCAATGGTTACATTTCTAATTACAGTGGTTCCCCAGAAAACATATACTGCATATTTTTTGCTTATTTTGAGCTTATTTTGCTCTAGACCTAATGTAGTTTAAAAAGCTAATGAAGATAAAAAGTATCAGATGGCAAAAAAGATTTTGGGTGACACAGATCTCTAATATATTCAGCCTGTAATTCCACTATGCAACAAATGAAGCAAAACTTTAAA
>BRDA01038115.1:0-11187 GCA_036984385.1 Crenuchus spilurus
ATTTGCCATATTCACCCAAAAAGAGGAGATAGCGCTCTGAAACTTGCTAACGTCACTTGTAGCACCAAATGGCACAAGATGCACCCAACTTTGAGTTTCTAGCATGCTGTTTGAGTTAGTTGTGACATTTTACATCAAATGTGCCATATTCACCCAAAATGTGGGGATAGCTCTCTGAAACTTAAAGAGCCTAGACACACCAATAGGCTCAAAATCAATTCCTTACATTGAGCTTCTTTTTAGGGAAAAAAAAGGTTGAGGTGTTGATTTATGGCTGCAATCCTTTAGTGATGTTCAAATAAGTCCCAAACAAACAGAACGGAGTGCTCAGTTCTTGTCTTCCGCCCTCTCTTGGCACAAATCTGAGTTGCTAGATGAAGATGAAGTCTCATCAGTGCTTAGCAGCCTGGGAAAAAAAAGATTTCTGGAACAAATGCATCTACTGTATATTTTTAGTCTTCAGCAGTTGATTACAAATCTTAAAAAAACATTTTCTTTGGATTTTTACAACACAATCAACATTTTTCATTTGATGTAGTTATTGTATAAAAACCCTGAGATTTGGGCACATAAAAAAATCCAGAGGACTGTTAAGAGATTAATAGCCTATAAACAGTTAGTTACATTTTTCAGACATTATTTTATTTTTGTTTTGTTTTAACAATTCTATAAGGCTATTAACAGATTTGACTTGATATAGCATAAAATTGTAAATAAATATATTTGTGCCTAACCTAATGGCTGATTTAACTGAGTTCTATCAACAATAGGACTACTATAACTAGGTTAACTTAGCTAATGTTTTCTAACTGTTGCTTGAGTTCTAGTGTTTGTTAGCAACATTAGAAACATGTTAGGAAAAAACTGGACTATTTAGATGACTACTAATGTCTAGTGTTTGTTGGCAAAGTTATAAGAGAGATGTTTTGATTATGTGTTTTGACAGAAACCAATGGGTTTTCAAGGTGACTATTGAGCTCTAGTGTTTGTTAGCAATGATAGCTGAAAGATGTTTTGGTGATGTATTTTGACATAAACCACTGGACTATTTAGGTGACTATTAACTTCTAGTGTTAGCAACGTTAATAAAAGGATGTTTTAGTATTTTTATGTAAACCACTGGACTATTTAGATGATTTCTAGTTTTTTTTTTATTAGTGTTTGTTAGCAACAATAATATTGATTTCTAGTGTTTGTTAGCAGCAATAGTTAAGAGATGTTTTGTTTTAACCTAAAGAAGCACAATTTAAACTTCAAACATGTCTTGGCTGATTGACTACATTTGCCATAAGAGGAAAATTGTGTAAATATGATTTTTGAACAAACCATTTTGTAATATAAAATACATTTGTTTTATAAAGAAGACAATGGTCTTGAAGTCATTAGCAATAGCACAATACCAAACAAATGGACATAATATATGCCAAAGATAATTTACTAATGCTTTGCATTCATAAAGCACAAAACTGATGTCTTTTTTAAATTAATGCCATTGTTTTCACATGGCTAGAAATAACATATCCCTTTAATCATGTATATTTGTGTAACTATAGTATCAGTAAACTGGCTTGTCCAATAGTTCTCCCAGCGTATTGTTGCCTTTGCTAACATGTTGAATCAGCATGAGATCAGTAAGGACCAGTTCAGCAAAAGGTTCTGCTGGGAATTGGCTCTGATATAATAACAATAATCGCACGCTACAGCTAGAGATATGTGAGAGTGCTCACTTGTCCTCAAATCGCTGATGCAGTGTGGTGAGATTACGGCCACATGTGCTTGATTTAGCTTAGCCAAACACAAATACTGCTGCCCTCGCTTGTCCAGCCGGGCTTTCTTTCCCCTCGGCTCCACTTTCCCAATTAGTCAGCAGTGTTCCTGGAGCAGGGTGTGGTGAAACCTGGAGAAACCACATCCTGTTAGTTCCGGAGCCTGTTGAAGTCTTATCACCATCATCATCATCATCCTCCACCTCCATTGCACTCCCACTCATCTCAGCAACACCTGCATCGGAGCTTGCTTTAGCTCCTCCACCAATGTTCTCAGAAACCAATGCTTGGACCTCTTCGACACTAAACAGTCTGTTTAGACTTTTCTAAACAGTCACTGAATCACTTCTTCTTATTACTGTTGACTTTTTTGTTTTGCTGTGTTTTACTATCTAGTGTTGACCAGATGAGGATGGGTTGCAGTCCTTGTATCTCTTCATGCTCTTCATGTGAGTGCTCCTTGCCACTGTCATCTCTGGCTTTCTCATTGCTCTCTGGATTGCTCTACTAGCATAGTTAGAAGTACTGGACTCCGTAGTGTTTGTACTTAGACTTGTCTCAGCCTTGGCATCTAGTCTTACCACATTTATTTTCTGCTCTCAGCTGAGCATTTAAGCAGTTTTCTTCTTTTACCTGGTGTGTGATGACAGCAAAGCAAGGGTTAAACTGTGCCAGAACCAGAGTCATTGGTTCATTTCAACCAATGACTGTAGAATGACTGTTGCACGGAGACGGGCTGACTTTGACTCTAGTCTGTAGACTCTGGCTCCAAATTTCACAAGATAATAGTGAAATATATTGACATTATCCATCTATATTTACAGTCTATGGCCTCATTTTTGAGTGATATTAATGTTGTGGCTGATTAGTATGTTGTCTTACACTAATTACGGTAATGCACTAGCTGATTCTACACAATAAGAAAGAAGCTACCAAAAGAAGGTCTTTTCAGAGGTTCACTCTAATAACCAAGCCTGGCAAAGCCCTGTTCAAACTGTTACCGGGTTGATAATGAGATCTGTGAATGAGTGGCAGCTCATCAGTCTGCTAATTTGCTGCAGATGGGAAGGTAAGCAAATCTGTTGGTGTCAGCCACTCTCCCAGACAGCCAACAACAGTAGGGACACCACAGCACTTGGCAGTCTCCCCAGACATGGATTCTTAGGTGTCGCTGGCGCCTTTCTCAGGCTATGGAACGTTTTCACAACTGTCTGCTCAGTCTAGACAGGTAAAGTCCCTGGACAAGAAGTCATCCACTGAAATTTCAAGGGAACAAATTGCTATTCATCTTCTTGATGTAAACATTAGGAAGTAAAGAATATTTCACTTGTCATCTGAAACTTTTAGCCATTGTGTCAAGGAACATATTCAAACGGACTTGATACCATTGGCTAGAAGTTCCCAGAAGACAAGTCCAGAGGAAGTTCTCAAAAAACAACCAAATATATTCTCTTTCAGATGTAGTCAAGTCATGTTTGGAGATTACTTAGTACTGGAGTTAAGACAAGGGGCAGCCATGGCCTGTTGGTTAGGGATCTGGGCTTGTGACTGGAAGGTTGCCGATTTGAACCTTGATCAAAGCATCACTTTGGGTACATGTTCACTAGTGTGTGTTTCACTGCACAGATGGGTTAAAAACAGAGGTCAAATTCCTTTGTGGCAATCACATTGGCAAAAAGAATGGATCTAATCATAACTATAAACAGTAATGGCAGCCACTTTCAAGCCTGAATTTTGTTCATACTTCTGTCATTTGAAGAGATAAGTGTGATATATTGTGTCAGGAACCACATAAGCAAGTCAATTATAGAATGTTGATATTGTCTGGGGCAAGCATGTGATGATAGGCATGCTAACTGTTGCTAATTATTCAAGTAAAGACTTCCACTGCTAGCTACATTAGCCTTCTAGCTTCAGTGCTAATGAAGCAAAACATCAGACAAATCTTGCCTGAATGACACCAGTTGAGGTAATTGTACTGGTCAATTACAGCTGAGGATTTTAAATTTTATTGCTCAATTGTTGCATTTTCATGACTCAGGAGACTTTTTCTTTCCTATGGGGAAACAATTCATTCAAGCCAAAACTTGGTATGGTTGGTTGACTGTAACTCAAAGGTAGAAGCAAAGTAATAAAAGAGCAGGAGCATAGAGTCACCACTCATTTACTGTACGTCATTTGTTAGACATGAGTGGGAGTCTGGTTCTACTCTGGCTTGTTTTGAAGACATATGAATCAGCAGCCACAGCTGCTAAGAGTTCAGGTTCTGGGTGAAGTTCCTGGGTTGTGTCCTTACAGTGAGAAAATCAGAGCAAACTCCAACACACTCCACTGAGCTGTGTGGGCAGTCAAAGGAGTACATGAACAAGACACACTTCTTCTAAGTGGAGCTGTTCCAGATGAAGGACAAAGAAAGGAAAAAGGTCAAGGAGGGTATCTGTATCTCCTTCATGCATCCTTAGATCTGAGGCAGTGACCATGAATCCATGGTTCAAGCTTCAGGTCAACGGTGCTTTGGTCGCATGAGCTCAGACCAGGTTCAACAACCTCAGCTTCGCCCACAGTATATGAGTAAAGGTGCCAGAGCAGGTTCTGGAGCAATGCCACAAAAGAACCAATTTCCTGAAGAACCTTCTGTTAATGGCACATATAACAAGTTTATCTCCATATTTACGGTCCATATAACCATACTGTACAACCAAGATAAAAACCTTGTAGGAACCATTATTTTTAAAACCACACTGCTCTACTCACAGCTAAGGTTTTGAGGTACCCTCAGCAGCAGGCACAGACAAAAAAAACTTCTCACGAAAGCCCTGTGGTCACTTTAAATTTCATTAAAAGCTGATAAGAATAACAGTTTAGACTCAGGGTGCTACACCCTGAAACGAGAGGCTCAAAGCCATATGGCCTTCAACATAAGATAAATATTCAGCAGTTGGCTTTTGGAACAGTAATCCACCTTTTCCTTCCCTGCTCAATTATAATGTCTCAGAAAATACATGGATGGTATGCTTAGTTCAGACCTTAGACTTGCATACAGAATTTCTCCCACTGCTCTGTAAAAACCTGGAGGAAAGAAACTGTAGCAGTTCTGAAGTTTCAAACTAGAAAGATAAAAACAAATGAGATTTTACCTTAAGCCACCTGCTGCTCAGACATTTCTCCTGAGGAAAAAAAATGCTCAGCAATCACAAGTGTCTCCTCTTGAGTTTTAATAGAGATCTCAATAAAGTCTCACACTACTCAGGTTTGCAAAGATAACCAATGTTTCCTAAAGACATTAATCTCATTATGAGCTCAATCATTTCTCATCCAAGGCTCAAATATTTCTCCTGAGAAAAAGTGCTCAGTATTCACAAGTGACTGCTCAAGTGTTAATAGAGGTCTCAATAAAGTCTCACACTGTGCTCAGATTTGTGAAGATAATAACTGTTTACTTAAGACAGACAGCTCAATATGAACTGAAGCATCCAAGACTGAGGAAAAAAGTTCTTAGTAATCACAAGTGGGCTCAGACTGGGCTCTCATTTGCAATGATAACTCATGCTTTCTAAAAACAGGACTCTCAATGTGATCTCAACCATTTTCTCATGCAAGAGTAAAAGCCTTTTGATGCTTGATTATTCTGTCCAGAAGCACCCAATCTCTCCTTTTTTTCTCATGCTACTTCTTTTAAGGAATTTTTCAGAGAATCTCAATGGAGTCTCTTGAGCCATCAAAGAGCAACATTTGAGCAATAAATATTTCCTTAGGGAAGTGAAAAGCTAGGCTGAAGGAAAAAGTACTGGACAGCATATAGTGCCCTATGAAGCAATGTAAGTCAATATTAAACATCAAACATCTGTCCTAGCCCTGCAATAATGCTGTATTTCACATACTGTAGTGAAGTGAAAGGGACTGTTGAAAAGGAGACACTATCCTGTAGATACGTATGTTTCTTGAATCCTAAGACCTACACACTGTACATTACAAGTAAAATTCTAGTATTCACTTAAGAATAATTATCAACACCAGCAGATGTTAAATTCTTCTATTCATTATTGTCCTGCGAAATGACCATGGAAAATGTAATTACAGTCAGCTGCCAAATGACGCCAAGAGAATAAACCTTCACAGGTCTCTTGGTTGCCATTAAACTGACCGGCCTGCTCATTTTGAGACACCTTAATTTACCTTTATGAGCTTCCTTGTATGAGAAAGCAAATCCAGCGGTCTCGCCAAGCAAAGGAAGAAAGCTAATCGAGACACTGCTAGCATGTTTAGCCGACATGCGTGCCTCATAGGTCAGGCTAAGTGACGCCAGCTGGCCCCAGGTTTTCTGGGGGGAAGAAAAGGAAGGTGCCAGGGGAACTAGCCCGCTAGCACAGTTAGCGTGAGGGGGTCTAACTAGCAGCACATGGCTCAGCTGGGGGGCTTTTGTTTTACTAGATCTGAGCGTCTCATCTTGTTAATAACAGGAGCACTGACATGACCACCGTGGGACGGCCATGTTTATGAGGCTAAAGTTTGGCTGTAAACAAATTTTGATATAAAAACCCAGTAGGCTATCGGTAATGCTACTAATGAGGCTCTTTTCCTTTCCCATGGGCCGATTCCACGCTATGTTTTCTCTCTACCAGAAAATGGATAATACAGTGATATTTTTGGTATTATATTGTTCAAAATGAAATTCAACCAAAGATTTTAGACTTTTTTTTCACACTTAGGTTTAAGCAAGAATATTTAACAAACTCACCATGTTATTTATCACATTCTAGAAATGGCAGTCTTATTTATTCTACCCAAACACTGGGTTGAGCATGTTGGCTAATTTTGTTAGGTTATTTCCACAGTCCTGGGTAGTTTTTTTCTAGTCCAACTGCTGGGTTAGTGACTGTGTCACAGAATCCAATGGCTCAATTTTCACCATAAATTTACAGTATGTGAAGATTGCCAATTAGATGAGAACAAAAACAATTAAACACTTCCATAAAATAGAGTTTTACTGTTTTCTATGTAACCAATACAAATATTGTTTTATTTCAAAGTAAACTGTATTTATAGTGGGGCTGAATCAGCCAATGCTAGCTCAGTTTAGTTATAATGCTGGTTTCAACAAAAAAGTACTACATTTCATGGTAATTCTTAAATAGATCCTGAAGCCACAAAGTAATATGTATTTTATAAGGTCTTACAGTGACTTTCAGAGCAAATATGCACATAATGAGTGCAGTTTTGAGCCCTTTAAACAGTATTTTTACTACAGTTTAATTTGTAAAGTGCCTTTCCCCAATGCTTTACTGCACTGAGCAAAGCACAATCAACAAAACAACAGCCAGGGCGCAGTCTCCCCAGTCCTCTCTCTTAGTAGGCCTAGTAGCTACAATGTTGCATCATATTTTGATGCAGCACAGCTCACTCAAACCAGAAAAATAGTGCATTGCTTGAGGCTCGTTTCCCCACCCATGACCCATTGACATTTTCATGCATAAAGTGTCCCATTATTTTTGCACAGGTCACATTTTATGTTTTACTACTTTTAGGTACTGCAATAAAATCCTCAGAGATGCATCCTATGTTCATTTATTTTGACTTGTGGTGTTCAAATGATCCAATTCATTAATATGTTCACATTTAGATTTTTTTACATGGTTCACAGGCTTCCTATAGTGGCTGCATGATTCATATTCAGTGTGACAGGCTTGAAAAAACAGCCTGATTAAAAAAGGTGGTGTGTGCAGGCCAGAGGGACCTGACAGTTTGTAGAGCAACCCTGTGCAGCAAGTCTCCGATGCTCAACCGCAGCACAAAGCCGTCTCTGTGCTGCCGATCCCCAAGCCAAGGCCCAGCAAAGACCCTTTTGTCAGGTGGAACTGTCTGGAGGTTTGAGGATTGCCTGAATCAGACAGTGGGGCTGCTCTTAACTGTCAACCAAACAAGCAAGGCCAGAGTAGCCGAGGCCCTGTTTCAAGAGAACGCTATAAAAATACGAAATGCCTTTCCTGGAACACTCACTCTAGAGACTAATCTGAGCAGTTGGACCATTTCCAGAGTTAGTATACTCATGATATGAACTCATTTAAAATTGGGTTGGTTTCTGCATGGTGGAGCTCTGAATTCTGGCTGGTTTTTGACTGGAAAACTAAGAAATGCCTCTGAAATCAAACTCGCTCTCTGTACATGTGACAGCTAGAAAGGCTAACAAGAATGGTATCACATTTTACAGAGTAGAGGTCAGACAGGGATTTGTATGGTTTTATTTTTTCCCATCCTACTGTAGAGTAACAATGGAGCTGGAGATCCAGTATCTATTTCTTATTTTCAGATATTCATTTCTTAATTTTAAAGATACTTTCTGTCTATTATTATCTGTCTATTTTGAGTTCCTAATGAAAGATTCAAGTAAACTGTATCAGCATGGTCCATTTGGAATAAGCATTAAAGCAAGGTTAAACAAAAATGCATTGAGGTCAACCTTTACGCTCAGTTTCTGTCCTGTATACATATACTGAACCTCCAAAGTCCTCATCAATCATTGTTGTCTTATCATGTCACAGTCAAGTGTTTCACTTTGTTTATTAAAACCACCAGTCACACGTGCATCCACCTCCTCCTTAGCTGCAGCAGCCACACCTGACACACACACACACACACACACACACACACACACACACACACACACACACACAAACATATTTCACACCACATATATTCAAACATATTGCACATACATTTGTGATGAATATATATATACACACACACAGTGATTCTTGAAAATTTGTGGAATTTTGGGAAATTTATGGTATTTCTGCATAAATTTGACAAAAAACATCACATTATTACACAAGTCCTAAAATTAAATAAAGAGACCAAAATCAAACATTCAAAGTGGGGAAAATAGGTTGCAAAATTGAGTGATTGCATTTGGGCAGCAGTGTGAAGGAAGTTGCTCAAAGTTCAGGTGTGTACGGTCATACAGGTCTTTAAGCAGTAGTAAAAATCCCAGTCTTCAGGACATTCTCATAAGATTTGTGGTCATATGCTCATAGTATGCAGTTTCCTGTGGAGCATTCTTTCAGAAATTTGCTACTACCTTAAACATGCGAGGTGACCACATTATTTGTCATGGGAGCTTATATATGTTACATCAAAACATATATTGACACATATTGTACAAGTATTTTAGAACAAAAGAAAAAATACAGTAGATAGAGTTTCTTGTGCTTGTGTTCGTGACAAGTTTGTGACAAGTTCACTTCAAACCCCTGAAGATAACATTCAGGCCCTGCTGAAGCATTTTTACTCATAGATAAAGAGACTACAAGTTGTTGCATACCAGCCAAACAGATCTGCTGCCTAAGCTTCACTACTCTCCCTGACCTCCAATATTATGGGATGTTACACATTAGCAGGTCTGCAAACACAACCAGCAACAGGACTCTTACCTACAGCATTTAAGTCCAATGTCTACAGTTTATCATAAAACAAATATTCTGACCCTTAGTGAAAGCGAGTGGATACGGGCAGGTGGGAACGCGTGGATAACACTCACAGCTCAGACTAAAGCTTTATGGGTAAAAAAAAGCCCTTCTGGTGGCAACAGCTTCTCAATGGGCTTTCACCATGGCCCTCATTTCCACTTCAAACGTCCAGGGAAAGGGATCCTACCCGTTGGTTAGGGTGGGTGGGGGGGTAATGAGCACCACTCCTTTCTTCCTTCTCTCTATTCCTTTGGCTTTCTTTAAAAGAGGAGGGAAAGTCCCTGGTGCTTTAATGATCCACCTTTAAACAGACACATGGCTTCTCCTCCAAGCTATGGGACAATTACAACACTATTCTATCTTGTCCCGTTCTCAAGCTCACTTACAAGGCCATTAACATTCACTTTATAATAGGCCTGAACGGTAGAAGAAGAGACTTCTTTGAGCGATGCTTTGCCTAAAATAGAATTCAAAACCTTAAACATCAAGGTGTACAATAGGCCTTTATGCTCAGGGTTCCTGATGGGCAGAATAATGAAGCCTGTTGCTGTATAAACGAAGTGGTCTCTCTGCACAAACGCATCAGTGTTGGACAACCACTCCAACGCAGAACACTTTGTGTCAACGGTGCTGATCTTGGCAGAATCTGCATGACAAATGTCCCTTTGTTTGGCTTTGGGAAGCAGCTACATTTGAGATGTGACTGGGCAAAGGAGGCCTTCATCCAACTATTAGCAAAGCATGGTCTTTTAAAACAATCTGGCTGGAGACACTTGAAGCAATGGCTGAGGAGCATCATCCTCAGCGTTTATGGTAACAGGTGTTGCAGAAGTGGCACACTTTCCCTGCTCCTGCACACTTGTTCTCAAAGGGCTTGACAATTAGCTTGTGAGTTACCAGACGTTCTTCATTAAGGAACATTATGTGGATTGTGATGGAGAACCACAATGTCTGAACTTAAGTTTCCAATGAAATTTGCACAACAGAATGCAGCTACAACAGCTAGGGTTGCCACCTTTCAGATTTTGAAATAAGGGACACCCCTGGCCGGGTTGGGGGAGGGGGGAGTTGGGTTGGGGGGCGGGGTGTTTGGGGTTGGAGTGTATGTGGGGGGAGGGATTCCATTGCGGGTTGGGTGTGGCTTGAATATTGCACCAATATAATAAAAGGTCTTACACTGTCAGAGAAACATTATATAGCGGACTAAAATTGCCTTCGGTAGATGCTATATTTTAAAATTGTGCACCATTTTCAGGTGTATCTTAGCAATGCAGACAATGCTTTCATTGTTGACGACTCGCACTAGTAATGGGCTTTTATGGCTTGTTTTACATAAAAGACCTCTTACACCTCCAAAATCAAAAGACTTTTCTTCTTCTTCTTCTTCTTAGCTTAAGCTAGTAATAAAATAATGTCAATTCAACAGTGAATGAAATGAAGTAAATGTAGAAATGTAAAAACAACTGAAATCATTATTTTTTTCTAAATTTTATATTTATAGAGTTTTGCATTTTACAGAAAGAACAGAACAAAAACAAAAAGAAAAGAATTGTATATATGTATCTCTATATGTATTTATTCAGTCATTTATTTGTGCATTTATTTATTTATACTTATGTCATTTTTTGTCATATGCACAGAATTTTCGTCAGAGAAAGTCTTTTTGTAGTTTCTCTCTCTCTGTGTGTGGGTGCAACAATTATAGTTAATACTAATATAGCGACACCTCCCCTCCCACACACACTTTACTGACCAATCCAGTGCGACTTCAACAGGGGGGAAACGAATCTGGCTTCCAGACACGAGTCAGCTCTGATCGCTCACTTCAAAGAGTCGACTCTAAGAGCCATTTCGTTCGCCAACGACACATTCACACACAACACTCATGCACACTCTGCTGAAACAGGACAGAGAGGGTGAGAGAGAGAAGCAGATTCACACATATCGTTCTGTCTCAG
>BRDA01038115.1:12859-36348 GCA_036984385.1 Crenuchus spilurus
ACTCATACACACCAAATACACTCATACACACACACACACACACACACACACACACACACACACACACAAACACACACACACACACACACACAAACACACACACACACACACATACATACATAGCGGCTTCCATATCAGTTCACCATTATGGAGACATCTAACACAACTTTATTTTTATTTTCAGAGCAGTTCTACTATTGTTTTGAAACCTGGGAGATTGTACAGGATGAACATATTAGAATCATTACTTTGCACCCAAAAACATTGATTCCAAACTTTTGAATATGATTTCAGCTCTAAAGCTGACACATATATGTATGAGGTTAGCTCAGATATCCTACACTGTGCAAAATAAGTTTTAAGGCAACTTTCTGCACCTGGTTTAAGTTAATTTAACTGAATCCAGCTCAACTTCTTAGTTTAGTCACAAGTTCTTGGTAAATGTTTACAACAGTTTTTTAGTGTTAATGTTGATACTGATTGAATAGTAATTTATTTGAAAATGGAATATTTTAATAATCTGAGATTCTGGATTTCTGAGCTATATGAGATTCTGGATTTTAATGAGCTATAAGTCATACTAATCAACAGTAAAACAAAAAAGGCTGAAATATGTCTCTTTAGATTAAATGCATATAACATTTTTGAATTAAATTATGAACATAAATTAACTTTGACACCACATTCTATTGTTAAAATATACCAAATACAAATTAGGATTTTGGAGAAGTTGAATTAACTTCAAGGAGGTGCAGTAAGTTCCCTGATTTTCTGAGCTAACCTAATATGTCTATGGGTCTTAGCTTTAGAGCTGAAATCATATTCAAAAGTTTGGAATCATTGTTTTTTTGGTGCAAAGTAATGATTCTAATATGTTTATCCTTTACAATCTGCCAGGGTTCTAAACAATAGTAGAATTAATCTGAAAATAAAAATAAAGATGTGTTAGATGTTTCAACAATAATGAATTGAGATGGAAGCCATCAAAACTCAAGGCAAACATGCTTTTATTGAAATAAAATATCAAATAACACATTGAATGAATGAATGTTACACTTACTGTATATAGCACCTTTCTACCTTTCACCTTTTCTAACCCAAGGATGCTTTACAATTAACACACTTCATTTACACACTTAGAACTCAACCACACACACCGGCAAGAAGCATCACACACAACGTACTCTCAGCTGGAAGTGAATGTTCACCTGGAGGACTGTATTGAGCACTAGGGGGATCACCCAAGACAGAGTGCCAACTATATCTGGGTACACACACACACACAAACATTCATACACAGCAGGGTCATTTAGAGCTAGTTCACCTGATCTCCATGTTTTTGGACTGTGGGAGGAAACCCACGCCGACACGGGGAGAACATGGAAACTCCACTCAGATGTGGACTTCAACATTCACTCCTGGTCATCAAATGAGCCAAACCCAAAATTGCTAAATATTAAGCTCATCAAATATTTTAAGCTATTGAACAAAACCCGAAGGTATTTTGGAAAGTGCTGAACACCAAACAGCATGTCAGTTTGAGTTTTCTATCAAACATTTCAATCTTTTCATTATATGTTTGCACTGAAGGTGCAAGTGAATTTCCCTGCCAGCTCTCAGGATGGCATTTTCATACTTCTGCATCATTTTCTGACAACTGATTTGTTGTTAAAACCATTAAAAGCTTAATATTTTGAAATGTAGAGTTTGACCCTGTTTTTTAGGAGTGCACAGCTTACAATACACAGTGGTACAGTTATGCAAAAGTTTGGTCAAATGATATTTTGTTGACTTTCTAAGTGAAAATAAGTCATATGTAAACTGACCTCTACAGTGAAAATTTTGGATTTTCTGCACATTTTACAGCACGGATCCTATTTATTTTCTGAGTATAAGACCTTCAAGGAAAACCTACACTATTTAATGTGCCATAACTGTGTGATTTAATGTCTCCATAAGACAGCATAAATATGTTTTAACATCAACTTATTCTCACTTAGACTGATATAGATATTTAAATCCATATTGTAGGTGTTATAAAATATGTATATAAAAGGTTAAATGGGAGGTGATTCCAAACTTTTGCAGGCTACTGTTTGCAAGAATCTGAAGTGTTGAAAACATATAAAAGCTAAATGGAAGCTCTGCTTCATGTCCCTTTCCTGCCCTTTAAAAAGCTATCATTTCATCCAGTGCAAACAATCCTTTTTGAGGTCAATCATAACTGAGCACCGATTCCAGAAGAAGTTAATAAACACCTCAAAAAGCCAATGAAGTTGTAGTTGGCCTTGAGGACAACCAGCGGTTTTGGGGGAAAAAATTAAGCCCACTAGCACATCAGTGAACCTGAGCAAAGTCCTGGACAGAAGTGCACTGATCACATCGCTCATGAAGCCATAGTAGCCAAGACTGTGATCAGCTGACAGCAGTCTTGTGAAACAGACTGAATTAAAATCAAACCCCCTGGCCTACAGAATAACAGCTGACGTCACTTAGGAAAGTGTGACGCTGCCTATTAAGAGACAAATGCAAAATAAGCAGCAGACATGGTTGAAATTTGTTGCATTATGAACATGTGACTTCACATACAGTGTTCTTGGCAAATGGACCATGAAGAACCTTTTTTATGACGGCTATTGAAGGAACTAAAAAGCAATTAAATGAAATGAAAAATCATCTACACTACTTGATACGGTTCCAGTTACATTATTAAAATGTGCTGGTGGGTTATTTGGTTGGATTGCAGGATGTTTCAGAAGCAACTTTCCATCTGACTTATGAGAAATATGAACTTTTGTTTAGATTCGTTGTGGTTTTGAGCTACGAGCACTCTCGTCTTCTCTCTTAAAGAAGCCATGCCAAAATCTATTTCCTCCAGAAGTGCTAACAAAACAAGAATTTCAAGAAAGTGCTCAGAACCCAGTTCCGCTTGAGGTCAAGGGCCCTTTTTTTTGCAAATACACAGCATACCATATTCTTCTTCATAAGACTACGGGCCAGTGAATACACTTTAGCGAAGGTGTTGCAAAAAATATAACGTTTATTGTCCAAAAAAATATGAATTTATCATACTTTCAAATCCCTTAAACCCGACACTCATCTCAGTACCTGCTCTTATGTACAATGCAGTACATTCAGTGACAGCCTACAGGACAGAGGTGAGGAACTCAATTGCACAGTTTGGAGAAGTTCCCGCTCCAGGACACCTCCAAAGTTCAAATACCAGATTTAGTTCTTGTGTCCAAAGCAAGAAAATCAGCAAACTGCTGGACTCAGGTCTTTGTGTCCCCACCCCTGTAACAGGACCTTCAATATTTAAATAAGCCACAATAAATAAACATTTCAGCTTGTTAGGGTAGAATGCATTATTATCCATATTTACATTTCAGCTGCATCCACAAACCGTTCATTCCTACAGTCTTTTATTGAAAAGTTTGGGTTTTTAATTCTGAAGCTTATACATGGTGCCACTAACAGGTGTAGCAACTTCATGGCCTGTAGTCCACCCTGAGCATCACAGTGAGTCATAATGTCTGTGATGTCCATGCTGTGATGCCCATGTTGCTAGACTCGCGTGGGGCTATCCGTGTACAGGTCCATTTTGGCTGCATGGAACGCTGCTGCAGTTGCCTTGTAATGACAGTGGGAGCTGCCACAGTTTACATTTGGACACGGCTTCCGTGTTGTCCGCATGGACAACTTCCGAGCGCACAAGCCCTGCCAAGTCTGAAGAGTCTTTGAGCTCCACACCCACACCCCACTGGTGATACCCACCACTAGTGACATGAATATTTTCAGCATGAATATGGCTACTGTGGGCACAGAAGAGTCCAGGGTACAGTCTTCTGTCCTGCGTCCTGGAAACGAGACACACTTGCTCTCCAAAGCCCGGAACTTCCAGTAGTCCATGTTGAGTCTCTCATAAAAATAGCAGATGATAACACAGGTGGCAGGGACAGTGTAAAGGATAGAGAAGACACCAATCTTTACCATTAGCTTCTCCAGCTTCTCTGTGTTGGTGCCTCCTGTTTTCATGATCTTGCGGATGTGGAAGAGTGCCACAAACCCTGTGAGGATGAAAGAGGTGCCTATGATTAGATAGCAGGACAGGGGGATAAGAACAAAGCCCATTAAAGCGTTGGTGTCCATACTGCCAACGTAGCAGAGTCCAGTCAATTCGTCACCTGCCACCTTGCGCATTGTGAGGATGACAATGGTCTTCATAGCAGGGATGCCCCAGGCCACCATGTGAAAGTAGCTGCTGTGAGCCTCAATGGCTTCATGTCCCCATTTTCTTCCAGCTGCGAGGAACCAGGTAAGTGTGAGTATGACCCACCAAATGGAGCTGGCCATGCCAAAATAATAAAGTATAAGGAAGACTATGGTACATCCTGTGCTCTCCAGCCCTTCTTGTATGATGTACAGCTGGCCATTTTCCCGGTCACAAGCAATGTTCTCAGCTCCAGCAACGGAGCGGATGATGAAGGCCACAGAGTAAACATTGTAGCACATGGAGAGAAAGATAATGGGCCTTTCAGGATACTGGAAACGCTGCGGGTCCAGGAGAAAGGTGAGGACAGTGAAGGCAGTCGAGATGAAGCAAAGAGTGGACCACACAACCATCCAGATGAAGGCAAAGTCCTTGTCTTGTCTGGACCAGAACACATCCACTGTGGAGGAGCACCGTGGGGCACAGGATTCACTTTTCTCCACATACTGGAACTTCTCCTGGTTCTCACAAGACCCAGAGTTGCTGGACGATCTCTCATTTCCTGTGATGGATGGTTTAGGCCGAGCAGGGACAGGCAGCATGCCCTCCCCTTTCTTAGTCTCCGGCATGGTGTCATTCTCCGGAGCCTCGATGCACAGCGCATTAGGGTCATTGTTAGTTGGTAACTTTGAACAATCCAAGGAGTCCGGCCAGCCAAAACTGAACTGTTCCATGATGGGAGAGCACTTCTGTCTCGCTTGCTCACACATGGGACGGCACGCTGGAATAGTGGTGGACACCTGATCCGTACACATGGGGACATAAAGGGAGCACAGGAAGAAACGGAGGTGCACATCACAGCCATACTCCACCAGAGGGGCAAACTCTTTCAGCTTAATGCTCGCCTCCTCCTGACTTTCATATTTCATGAAGTTAGGCATTCGGGTCATGTTGTAGCCAATTCCCTGGCACATGGGGATGGTGATGGGCTCACATTTGGCCAGCCTGCCCCGCTCGCCATCATAAGCTCCAATGTCCAGCGAGGAGGTGACGCTCACTAGCTGGCACCATAGTATGATCACAATCTTGATGTGATATGCCATAGTAATGATTTAGAGCTGTGACTTACAACCATTAGCAGGTGGAGTTCTTTATATCCAGACATATGAGGCAGATGATCTCAGGCTGCTGGAAGCAAAGATGAGTGTCCATTTGATCAAACTGGCAAAGTTCATGGTCAGGCACAGTCCCACAGTTCAGTTTACAAACAAACCCCGCGTGCAAAGCGGACGGAGGTACCACACGCGTGATCGCGAGAGCAGAAGCATGGTCTCGCGCTCCAGTGGCGCCGGATCAGCCAAAGCGAAACGTTGCGATCCGTAGCCGCGAGCTCGTCTCAAAGCGAAAGCTGAAATGCACGTGGACGTTACGCTCGTTGCTGAACGTGATCCACGCTGTCCACGCTCCGTCACGCTCTCTCGATCCAGCGCGTGGCAACACTGAAGTTTGTCTGCTCCCCCCTCGAATTAGCCTCTCAAACTGGGCGGGGGGAAAGGTGTCCGGAAAGCTCCTCCTCAGACAGCCCAAAAATCCACGTCTCAGACTTCAGACACTAACAGTAAACACAGACCCTGTCCAGTGCACTGTCGTTCAGTCTGTGAGCTTCACTTCGTCTAAAGCACAATACAAACGTATTGTCTTGTTTCTGTTAGCAGATATAGCTATCTATATAGATATTAGTCCATAAACAACCTCAATAAACACTATTAGTCACTAGAATAAGAGATATTAGTCCATAACCAACCTCAATAAACATTACTGATCACTAGAAAATGAGAAATTAGTCCATAAACAGCCTCAATAAACACTAGAATAGGAGATATTAGTCCATAAACAACCTCAATAAACATTACTGATCACTAGAAAATGAGATATTAGTCCATAAACAGCCTCAATAAACACTAGAATAGGAGATATTAGTCCATAAACAACCTCAATAAACACTTGATCACTAGGAGATATTAGTTCAGAAATAACTTCAATAAACACTATTAATCACTAGAATAGGAGATATTAGTCTATAAACAACCTCAATAAACACTATTAAATCATTAGAATAGGGGATATTAGTCCATAAACAACCTCAATAAACACTATTAATCACTAGAATAGGAGATATTAGTCCATAAACAACTTCAATAAACATTATTTGTCTCAAGAATAGGAGATACTAGTCAATAAGCTCAGCAAACATTATTAATCACTACAACAAACTTTTGGCCACAACTGTAGAATAGTGAACAGCTACATTTACTGGTAGAAGTAAATGATTGAATAATATTACATTTATATAGATCTACTGGTGTAACCAAAGTTGAGTTGAGATCATCATAGTTTGGCAATTAAAATGATATTATGCCTATTTGGTTTGTAAAAGAAAATTTATTATGAACATTAAACTTTCACATTCATTTTCCCCTGACTGAACTGACAGAACTGTAAGCCAGTCCAGAAGACTGCTGTACCCATCTAGTGGCCACTATCAAACAGCCTCTTTGCTTCTTTCTGTGGTAGCCTTGTTGGACAGATGAACTTTCTTGTGTCCACCAAATACTACTTACGTTTTTGTGTACTCAAACACACTGTACATGATGACTCTTTTCTAAATGGGTGGGTTTTCTTCCTTAGAAACTTCAGAATCAAGCTGACTCAGATTTCAGGTACCATTTGCCGTATCTTCTTTTGTGTGGTGGCACCGATGTCATTTCCATATCAATTCCTCTCCCTTGTCCCATACACAAACCTGAAGGTTCAGCCTGGGGTCTGTCAGAGCTTCTCTTTCGTTCCCCCCATTAGTAGCTACTGGCATCGGCCCCAATGCAGGTCGAAGGTGAGGGGATCAGCACCTGCACTACATGGACCGCTTTCAGCATCCATTCTCATGCTAAATGTGAGTAGAGATGAGTGTCTCTGGAGTGCTTGCGCAGGGGATTCATTAGCCCTTAAACCAAGACTTGTGCCAGCTCATGGAAGACAGGTCACATTCCTCAAAAAAAACAACAACAATGACAAAAAGATCGATTCCCCCTGATGGGTCAATTTCCCGCTTGAATCAATGAAATAAGATTCCATTTGCCTTCTGTTTTTGTTTTGGCTGAGAACTGTTGGAGGAGGACTTTCCAAGGCCGCTACCGCAAGCCTCCGCTGGTCGGCCGTGAAAGGGCCTATTCTTCGTGCTCAGTGAATGGGACGAAAATAAAAGCCGAGAAACCACATCTACAAGGGCAATCAGTCAAAGTTACAAATGTGGGCATTAAAAGCAGGGCTACAGCTTTTCCATGAACCCAGGGTGTGCGCTCCACTCTCTTACAGAATCGCCTCGGTGGCCTCATTAAGGATGACTGACCAGGATGGCAGGGTCACACAGCAGCAGGAAGAAAATGAGGAGAAAGAACTTTAGGCACAATTTTGAGAAAAGAGTTCATCACAAATATAATATACATCAGTTTTCCAAAAGCACTCAATCAGCCAAGGCATATTTTGTCTCTAAAGTGAGTATCTTTCATCTTGTACTGTAGCCACAAGGCTACTTTAGCTATAGCACAGTTAGCATTGTGGGGGCATAGCTAAATCATCACAACAAAGAATTACAGAAACATACTGTGATACTACCAGTGGTGGAAAAAGTACTCAACTCTAGTACTTAAGTAATAGTATTGATACTCGTGGTCAAAACTTACTCAACTACAAGTAAAAGTTGCTCAGTCAAAAGTTTACTTAAGTTAAAGTACTGAAGTACTTACTTTTGAAAATACTTAAGTATTCAAAAGTACAGGCATTTAAAAATACTCAAGTATTCAAAAGTGCAAATTATATTTTCTAATATAAGTACTTTGCTGTATTGTTCTGAGTGCTTTTACAGAACCTTGTAACTTGCTGAAAACACCTGATGATGTATTGACATGTAGAACCACTTTGCAACAAAAAAGTCTACACCACCTGTAAAACTTCAGCATAAAAATGCAATAAAAAAATGCTTTCTCAGGTTGGATGGCGAGTTCTTAAATGCAGAAATAGAGTTTGTTCGTGGTAAACCCATGTATTGTTTTAATGTTACATTAAATGCTTTAATGCATTTAAATACAACATTAAAACAATACATGGGTTTACCACTGCAATACCATCAGATACCATATGCCATAGTACTACAGTGGTAATACAGTACTACAGTAATGCAAAGTTTTACTATAGTTTGGCTTATAGCACATATTTATCAGTAATCCAGAGTTTAAAATTATTAGAATATTTTATTTGGAATTACTATTTAAACATTATCAAAAGTACTGAGTTAAATTATGTCACTTTACATGTAATAATATAATTAATAATATAATGCTTTATAACAAAATAATTAATATAAAATATATGACAGTTTACCTTTTGGAATTAAATTACTAACATAAATGAACAAATATTAACTTTTTCATTTGTCTCCTTTACTTGTTAGCTACTTTAACCTCGTAGCTTCAGTACAAGCTAAAGATAGCATACCTTGGCTAATTGTCTACGCTTGTCATGAGGGAAAATCCTTTCAAATATGACTTTTAATATGAATCTGGACAACTTGATAAAAGGTAAAATGATATAGTTACTGATTTGGTTTTCTCTTCAGGAAGTTGGACAATGCTAAATGATAGCTACATCCATTTGTGTTTTGTTGACCACTGGTAAAGCAGTAACTGGTCATAAAACTGAACTGCAGCCCTAATGCTAATCCTACAAAAGAAGCATCAGTTGTTCCACGAAACCACCCTTAGTGTCAGTCGAATTTCAGCAGACTGACACTAACAGTGCTATTTGTGGATGAGTACTGATGGTGAATATATTCCCAATATAATCATTAGCTAGGAGCACGAGAGGCCTGATACATTTAGGCTCAGCCATTCTGGCAATGGACCACAGTACCCCGCTAACCTCATTCAAAACTATGAGAGTGGCACGCAATGCCAAGGAAAGCAAATACTTTATGAAAATAAATGGCCGGGCCTGTTGAGCTCAATTTGCTCCATTTAAAGCCTCTTTCTTCAACTGAACACTTTGTAAAAAAGTACATATTAAAAAAGTGAAAGAAATCTAGCATAATATTCCAACCATTATGGCTTCAGTCAGAGTCAATGGATCTGCAGTTTCAAGGGTAACACTACTGTAAAATCAGTTTCACATATTATTCTTGATGGTTATGTTTTGATATGTGTGTTTACATGGAAAAATCATTGTTTGAATGGATTGTCCTTCAAGTTTGGATCGTCTACCATCAGAGCAGCAGACATGACTGAGAGTGAGAATATAGAGTAGTTAAAGTTGCCTTGTAGCTCCTAAGCACCACTGGAAAGGCTTACATTCCTCATGAAGAGCATGATAAAATCAAAATATCATTTTAGCAAAGTCATCAGCATATGTGTAATGTAAAACTGCAGGTTTTCAGTTTTTGTCTGTGTTTACACTGATCTCCAGTCAGTCATTTCATAAGACCCTCCTCAGCATCACTACTCCACCCTCATCCACATCTACTCAGCTACCAAAACAGGATAGAAGTTTCATTGAAACTTTGTTTGGTTTCTGGTACTGATTTTTACAATGTTATTGGATGAATCACAACAGTTAATGACACTAAGAGGATCCTCTATATATGACCACTGAAAGAGATCTGGTCTTGTGAGCAGAAGGTTGCTGGCTTGATCCCCATGCAGGCAGGCCATGACTGAAGATCCCTTGAGCAAGGCACCTAACCCGCAACTGTAAATCACTGTGGATAAGAGTGTCTGCTAAATGCCTCAAATATAAATGATTAGCCACAATATTAATACCACTCATAGATTAAGTGAATTGCATTAATTATTTTGGATATATTAAATTATAGATTCACACAGTTATCAAAAAGGTTGAGGTTGTTTGGACTAATGTCTCCTATTCTCATGATTAATAGCATTTAATTAGTTTTTCACTGATTAATATCTCCTATTCTAGTGATTAATAGTGTTTATTGAGGTTGTTTATGGACTAATATCTCCTATTCTAGTGATTAATAGTGTTTATTGAGGTTGTTTATAGACTAATATCTCCTATTCTAGTGATTAATAGTGTTTATTGAGGCTGATTAAGCACTAATATCTCCTATTCTAATGATTAATAATGTTTATTGAAGTTGTTTATGGACTAATATCTCATGTTTTGGTGGTTAATGTTTATTGAAATTGTTTATGGACTAATATCTCCTATTATAATGTTTGAAGTAGTTGACTCTGAGGAGGTGTTCTGTAGTCCATTGATTAGGTTTCACTAACAATCTAATACTATCTCAAACCAGGTAATATAGGTGATGAACTCATTCATGAACATGTGGCATGCATACTTGATGGAAAATCATATGTATGCCAACTGGGGATCATTTTCAGCTTTATTTTAGAGATGAGGGACACGGCATACTGAAATGAACAGCTTGCGTGCAATGCACATACTAGCCTGGGCTTTAAAGTGAACACAAATAGAAATGTAAATACCAGCTAATTTAGTCAAAGGACTGTAAAATCCCGAGGACATGTGGCTTTCTAAAAGCTGTCGCTCTTATTCAAATAGTCTGCTAACACTTTACAGTAAGGGTTCATATTACTTATACATTAAATGGACAAAAATTATTGGGACACCTGCTCATTCATTATTATTTTGGGTAACACTTTATAATAACTTTCATTAATAGCTCATTAACTAATGATTAATAACTGTGAACTAATCATTAGTTCATGAGAATTAGCATTAACAAATGATTTACTAATAATTTGTTAACATTTGCAAAAATGAATACAATCATTAGTAACTACATGAACTGTCATTTGTAAACATTTGTTCATGTTCAAATTCTCATGAACTAATGATTTGTTCAGTTATTAATCATTAGTTAAAGGCTTATTAATGAAAGTTATTATAAAGTGTTACCATTATTTTTTTTCAGAAAGTTTTAAAAAAGCGTTACTAATTATTAATAAAGGTTCCTATTGATAAATGTTATTGTTGCTTTAAGACCAATGTATTTAAATTATCTCCATTCTTATTGGCTGCCCTGTATGCTTTGTTCCTTGTGAAAGGCCGGAGCTAAACTGCTGTAGGCTGGTATATGTACATTTGTTGGATATTGTGACATCACAAAAACTGTTAATTTGTAACAGGCTGCTCTTGTGGCTTAATGTAAAGGACTAAATGATACACGTTGCATATGAATGCATACATGTCATTCATTTTAAAAAATGCCATGAAAAATTTGTTTTCCATGATGAAGAACCTTTGTTATGTAAATGCATCTTTCTTAAACCAAACAACCAGGCCAAGAACCATTTAGGAATGTTTATATTTAGACTTACAAGCTATTGACCCAAACCTGTGAACAGGTAATTTGCATTCAGAGAATGATGGTGATGTCAGCTGAAGGTTGAAGGCCATTCTTTATTGGGCGATTAAAATCAATTGGCAAGCTTTTTACCCATGCACCCCTCACCCACCCCAGCTTGGGTTACCAACAACTCATGAGGATCTAACAAGTCCTATTAATACGGTGTGGAAGGCTGGACGAATCAGGTGGCATCTCACTGGCTTGAGTTCAGAATGAGAGTGACCAGATGCCAGATATGTGGTACTGCCCAGCTGGGTCAGTTGTATTTCTGATGGAGGGTTGCCATGCTGTGTAGTGTTGCATCCAGAGCCTTCAGTTCTCTTTATCAAGTCTTTGACTACTAACTTCTTTCAGCCACAGCAATTAGCATTGACAATCATTCACTTACAATATTTAGAGAACAGCAGAAAACCCACTGGGTTGAACGGCCATGGCCAGTTACTGAATTACGTCACTGAACATTTGCAATATTACTAAGAGTTGCTTCAACACGGATTAAGCTAAATCTCAAGATTGAAATCTAGATTGAACTCTTAAACATGTTGTACAAAAAGTTAAACTGTGATTAAAACTAAACAAATTCCAAACTTGGATTTCTGAATTAACATTAAATCTAATCAAATTGCAGACTTTCTAAAGTCAGATTTAAATCCAAATGAAGGATTAATTATAGATGTCCACTTTTAAATGGCCACCAAATCATGTTTTTCCCTGCAAATTTCAAACAAAATCCTCCCAGTTTGGCAGAAAAATGCCCGATCTGGCAATGTTAATCAACTTTGTGATACAGATGTGGCAGATAAAGACTAGGCAGACAAATATTTGGAATTTTACTTTAATTCTTTGAGAGCTTCTGTGTTGTTTTTTGACCTGTTGACTCTCCTTGTAAAGTATGTTCTTTCTCAAAGTCATTTTTTGAGTCTTGTAGTGCCCTGTTTTACTCTTTTAATGCATTCTTATTATTATATACATTAATCGTAGCACTGTTTTAGTCTTTCTGAAGCTTTATTACATGTTATCTATAAAATTGGAGGCTAAGTCAAACACAGCATCAGCGGTAAATATAGACAGACAATGGGGGCCTGCAGAGATATGAGGTTATTCTATAGCTACGGCCTAAAATGGACGTACAGCCATTTTTAAACTGACAATTATGTGGACTAGAAAATAAAGAAATACAAACCACAAATTTGACAGACGTTTAGAATAAGAGTTAGTGGTGACCTTTAGCCAGGGTCATTTTACATACGCTGTCTGTCAAAATTTCTTTTAAAGTTAAACATACTATTTATTCCAAAGAAAATATGAAAACACTTTACTGTAGGATACAATTCAGAACACCTACATAAACTTGTCATGACAACTTAACAAAAACATTAATAAGATTCATCCAGGCATCATCAGATGTTTTTGCCAACTTTTATATATATATAATTTTTGCCAATTTTCTCCCTTCCCAATGTGGTAGTAGACAATTAACCCATCCCATCAGCTAGGGGTCTCTCCCCATCACTTTGCACTGTCCCTGACTCCTCTGCTGCGTGTGATACAGCCACTGACTCTTTTCAAACTACCTTCGAAACAGTGCTTGATACACCGTCACTGGGAAGCCAACGTGCTCGGAGGAAAGTGCAGGGTTCCCAGCTCCAAATGGACCAATCAGTAGATTCCTGAGCCAGCATTGCAATGTGTGAGTGATAGGGAGAGTGAGAGCGCCATCTACCCGCCCAGAGAGAGCACTGCCAATTTTTGCTCTCTTGGGCCCCAGCTGTTGAGGGCAAACAGCGTGACCAGGATTCAAACTCGCGATCCTCGGGTCATAGTGTCAGCATCTTAGCCTGCTGAGCCACTCCGAGCCCCACGTTTTTGCCAACTTTGATCAATTTAGCTAATAACCTTTATGACAGATGGCACTTATTGTAATAAGACTTTCAAAACATTTATGTAGGCTTATTTCAGTGGTTATAATGCAGTCATATAGCATTAAGAACAGTATCCTTACCAAAACTCAAATGGGCATGAAAGTGAAGTTTGCTGGTTGACCACTGTAATATATATTTTATAACCGGGAGGTCTGACTTGACCAAAGTGATTGACCAGCTTAAATAGCCTTACCAAACTGGTTGGCCAGATTGACCAGCTTAATGATCAGCTTAGTCATGTCAATGATGGCACTGCTAATGGTCAATGATGGTGTTGATGCTGGTTGATCAGATAAACAATGAAACTCCAACAAATGTTTCATTGTCTACAACCATAACTAGCATGACCAAGCTGGTAGAATAGCATAACTAGAAAAACCAAGCTGCTGTTCCAGCTTAACAATTGTGGTCAACCAGCTTGGCCAAGTTGGCCTTTCTGGTTGACTAGTCAGTGATGTTGTTCATGGTGGAGTTGGTTTGACTTGGTCAAGTTGATGATCAACCAGATTAATCAATGCTGGTTGATCAGCTAAACCACCAAACTCAAAAAATGCATATGCTTCATTGGAAACCAGATAAACTGGTCTACAACCATTACTAGCATGGCCAATATAGTCAAATCAACATAACCAGCAGGACCACACTAGATCAGCTTGACCAATATTACTGAACTGCTCAACTGGCTTCACTATGTTGATGACCAGCTTGGTCAAGTTGGTCATGGTGGTTGACCAGCTAAACCATCCAACTCATAGGAAAACTATGCACCTATGGTGATCAACCAGATTAAATGGTCTGCCAACATAACCAAACCAAACTAGTGTACCAGCTTAACCATGGTGGTTAAGCCATGGTGGTCAAGTTAGTCATGGTGGTTGACCAGCTATACTATCAAACTCAAAAACATAATGTGCTGCTCTGGCCCACATAAACATTATAATAGGCATTCAAAGTTAGTAATTGTCCCAAGTAGCCTAGCTGTTAGTTTCTCTGAGGGAAGCTTGATTTCTCAAAAGTTGCTCTTTGAAGGATTCTTATAACAATTAGACATGAGCTGGACCAGATTAATGTTTTAACAGATTGACTAATGAAGCATCAAAACTGAGATGGTTCTTAGTCTTGAATGAGAAATGGATGAGTTCATATTGAGATTGTCTTTGGTAAAAATGAGGGCTATTATTTTTTCTAAGGAGAAATATCTGGGCAGCAGGAGCCTTGTCTCATTTGGGTTTCCATCTGATCTCAGTGATGTCTAAGAGAAATGATGGAGATCTTCTTGACTTCTTTTCTCTGGGTTCTACCAACCGGTAGTGTAGCATAAACATGAGGCTTCCACACACGCAGCTCTGATTCTTGTCTTCCGTGCAGGACAGGGAGGAAGGGGGAGGAAAGAAAAACGGGAAAAGAAAAACACAGAGTCCTTTTTTGGCAAACTCGAAAGCAGCCACACAATATCAGGCCTTGTTCTTCAAAAGTGCAGAGTAGCCTAGTGAGGAATTACGATGTGAAATTAAACAAACATAGGCAGCCTAAAATTGTCCACACTGAAAGCAAATGAGGTAAAAGTGACCTTAACATCCTATTCAGAGGAGAATAACGATATCTGAGGCTAGAAAAAATAACTCGGACTTTGAGATGTCAACAAAATAAATTGAGATTTAACTAACCACCCACAGAGGAAAACAAACAGCTCATAATAAGACTATGGTTTCAGCAGCTGTCCGGGAGGCTGGTCTCAGACGATCTTGGAGGTGAAGATGCTGGATGTGGAGGTTCTGGGCTGGTGTATCTACATGTGGTCAGTTTTGAGGCCGGTTGAATGTACTGCCAAATTCTCTGAAACATCTTTGGAGATGGCTTATGGTATAGAAATGAACATTTAATTCAAATAGTATCACCTGTCCTTGCCTTAACAGGTCAGAGCTGTTTCCAATAGCATTGTGTCGACTGGTTATAATGTTTTGGCTCATCAGTGTCTATACTCATACTCAGAAAAGCAGTATTCCAAGATTGTCATATCGTGCTCAGACATGCTTGAGACTGTGCTGATAGCTCCAACTTTCTGATCTACTTGCACAGGATGTCATCAGACACTTATTCCAACAGGGTCTCCTGGAAAATTTAACCACCCAGAGGAAAACTGTATTGTTCTAATGTTGCTCTTTAACGGTTCAGGTGGCTTAATGCAGATTCTCCTTAAAAATCTTCAACCAGTGATCAATCAGTGTGGTCAAGCTGTTTGACCAGCTAAACCATCCAACTTAACATATCCTTCAGTGGTCAACTACATAACCTAGTCTACTGGACCAACCTGACCATGATCAAACTGGTCAACAGGCTTGGTTTGAGTTGGTCAAGATGATGGTCCACCAGCTTAGTCAAAGTTAGTCATGCTGGTTGATCAACTAAACCATGAAACTCAAATGAAAACATGGCCTACAGTAATTAACCAGCATAGCCAGACTAACCAAACTGGTTTGCCAATCTGAGCATTTTGTACAACCAGCTCAGTCAAGTTAGTATTTCTGTTAAGCAGCTAAATCATCAAACTTAAAGAAAAAAAACATACCCTGTGCTGTTCTGCCCCAGATGAATTGAAACTGAGAAGAAATATAATCCTTTATGAGAAACAGCTGAGTTCATATTGAGTTCAATAACACATCTCTTCAAATCTGAGTACAATATGAGACTTGAGACTAAAGCTCGAGGAGATATTCAAGATTGCTAAAGTTCTCATGAGAAATACCTGAGAGATTCTCACCACACTGCTGTCTAGGAGAAATTGCTGAGATGTTGATGAGATTTCCTTTTGGTATGTATAGGCTAGGCTTTCACAAAGACGAATGACTAATGTGCCGTGATTAAGGGAAGTTTACATTAGTGAGTACAGTTGGTAAGACTGGTTCAATAGCTAATTCATCATGAAGGCATTTTATTGCCATTTTTATCTCAAATTATAAACACTTGTATCTTTAAGAGCATATTTTGCATGCCACAGCCTTCACATGACTAAGAAACTGTGCAAACTAACTCCCAGCACTGGATAGAAAATTAAACCTTTGGGCATGATTTTACTTTTACTGTATTTTATTGGCATTTTTTTTGTATTAAATATCAACACTTTATGGAGTTATAGGTGTAAGACAAATATTTACATTCATACCAAGCCAGGAAATAAAGGTCATCTATGCTGCAAGGGGGTCTAGCTCAGCGTTTTTTAGAGGTTTTCTATTTGTCCCATCCCTTGAAGGCGAAAGAACACAATGCATACTGGATAAAGAACAAAAAACAATAGAAAAAGATCTGGAAGCAGAATTCAGCTTTAGATGAACAAGTGTTTTGCTAAAAGTCATGTCCAGTTTAGTGCCAGGAGATGGTCTCCACTGGCCTGTAAAAACTCTGTTGGGTAGTTGTGTTCCTGGCTCAGCAGTAATTTCGTTGGCTGACCAGAGGATTGTTTTTATTGAGCAAAAGAAGCAAAATCTCAGTCTTCTGGACATGTGAATGACACCTTAAGAGTTTTTAAGGAGGTCCTATTCCCCATTGTACATTATGTTACCACCCAAAGTCTTTTTATAAAAGTTTGTGTAGTTTAATGTATCAATTCATAATTCATTCATTTTTACATGACCATTATCTAACCTGTTTTCATCCCAGAATTAAAGAGGCTGTTTTTGGTAGTGTACCTGTACAAATATATATGTAAATGACCTCTATTCTGATTGGCTGCCATGTATTGGGCATTATTCAAAAAGAAGTCTAGGCCAAAAGATGCCCAAGATCAATTAAACTTTAGCCCTATTTGGATTAGATGAAATGGACATGGGGTCTTGAGGTAATTTTGTCTTTTACTGGAGTTCCTCTGTGATTTTATTCCTGTCTGGATACACAACATCTGTGTTTTTCTCCTCAATCTCAAAAAACAGACTAATACAGACTGAATTACCTATACCATAATTTTAGTCCTGTCGGGACCTTTTTGATTTTCGAGGTAGACGTCATCTCACGATTATCACTGTGTTCTTCTAAAGCATTCTGTTCTTGCTGTTCTCAACTGAGGAGACATGTAAAACAGGAAAAAGCAGACATCCTCTGATACAGGAATCTAATCTGTATATGAGTATTGACACCAAAGCCAAATGAATACTCTATTTCTCTGCTTGAGTGAGTTGTGTCTTGCCAAAATGAGACACTACACTAGTAGTACACTACGCTAGTGGGCTTCCTGAGAGTGAACCTTCAGGTTGAGAAAACTACCTTGAGTTTCCAAATAAGATTTCTCAGTTACATGGGACAATTTATTTGGTTTTCCCTAGTCTGAGTTTGGAAATTCTGAATGATGAGCTTTAGTTGAACCCAGCACTGTAAAGTAATTTTTATGGGAAAATGTAGACTAGATGTTAATAAACAGTGTGTTGTTGGTTGTTGGCAACTTTAGCTTCCATAGTTGTACTGTAAACAAATTCACCTTTTTTTTAACACTTCCCCAAGAACCATGGGCAGTTGGGCTGTATCCAGCTATGGAGCATCTCAGCACCAGGCCAGGGCAAACAACAGCCAGTGAAGGAGCTTTTAGTTACCATCAACAAAGAAGCACTGTGCTCTACTAGGTACCTCTGAACCCACAAAGTCCTCCACCCTTCCAAACATTCCCCCAAGATTAAAAAATGGCTCTTTCTATGCAAGACACACATGAAAAGTATTTCAAGTAAAACCATTAGGAAAACTGTTCCGAGATCTTTAAGTAATTATGGTGCTTAAGGGGCTGACAAAAACAAGGACCTTCCACTTAATATGCATAAAGGGTTTAACAAAAACAGCAGTGTTTTTATTGCAGCCCCCATGAGCCCACCCCTGAGTCATTTTGTTCCTTCTATCCTAAAACTAGTGGGGCCCAAAGGGGGAGCCCTGAGGCACCCCGTCAAACCCAATAGGAAGTCATTCCAGGAGATAAGATGAGAGAGAATGTCTTCACAAGAAACCTTCTGTTACGTCTCAAGGAGGGAAAAATGTAAGGCCACCTTGTACCCTTTACGTCCCTCGCTGCCTACTCTAAATTTAGCGTAGACTGCACCAGTATGTTTAATAAGGTAAGGAGGACCATGGCAGAGGGAAAGAGGGAAAGAGGGAAACAGGGGGAGAGAGGGAGAGAGAGAGAGAGAGAAAGAGAGATTAAAACATTAGTATAGAATAGAAAAAATAAATTTGGAATATAAATAGTTAAAAAAAAAAAAAAAAAAAACAATATGGAGCCATTGTAAAAAAACTTGCAAAAAATATAAAATAGTATAAAGAATATATAGCAAATATTACAAACGTTTGAGACAAATGTATAGTTTTTATATATATTTTTATATTCATATATATTTCGAAAATTAAATTTTTATACATAATTTAATTCAAAAAGGTAAACATTTTGTATTCATGACACAAAGTGAGATCATTCAAACCTTTTGCTATTTGCATATTCCAAACATTTTGTTTAAAGGTTGATACTATTTCAACAGAAATTTACTCAAACTTAATATTCCAATTACTCTTTAAATATTCTAATCTGAAATTCTGTATTTCTGGTTTTCATGAGCTATTAGCCATACTGATCAACATTAAAACAAAAAGGCTTAAAATATGTCACTGTACATGTAATGAATATGAAATACACAGTAGTTTACGTTTAGAGTTAAATTATGAACAACAATGAACTTTATTAGCAATATTCACATTTTGGAGATGCACTAGAGACAATGTAAAGCTAGCATTGATAATAGTATAAAGCTGAAGGCTATAAGAGAAACCAATACATAGTATTAAGGTAGTTTAGCTAATATATAATTGTTAGGCTCAAAATCATGGCCATGAAAATCATGTGATGGACAATGAAACAAGGCTGTTCTGGTGAAATTCACCACATGCTGTGAAAGTTCTACCTGTAAGTAGGTTTAACTGTAATTGCAGGTGTTGAATATAGTATGCCTACATTACTTGACATTTTGGGTTCAACTAGACATGTATGGTGAAATACACAATGAGGCACAACCTAAGAGAGATCACACAGTGATGCCAAAGCTCAACCAACGCACTATTTTTCAGGGTTGAGTGAGCTGAGTCTTGCCAAAATGCAAGGCTACATCATAGATAACAGGATTTCTAAGAGAGATCTTACCCAACAGTGACTCTTTCCTGGGCAAATCAAGTGACTCTGAGATATTGACTGGGGAGATTTTTAGAATAGATTAGATTCAACTTTTGATAATGTCAAAGTCAGCTTTATTGTCAATTTCTTCACATGTACTAGACATACAAAGGAACCAAAATTACGTTCCTCACTATTCCTGGGTGTTGACAAGACATTTCTAAATTTAAAGTAACAAATAAGACAGGACTATCCTTATGCTAAACACAATAATAAAATGACATTCAACATAGTACTAATGATAAAGTGATAACGTGACATGAGTAAGGTGCAAAGTGTAATTGAGTAAAACAATTACGTAAACAATAAGTTATGTAAACAGTATGGGTCTAAAATGTCTCAGGGAGCAGCAAATTGAATAGTGACATTCATTCATTCATACTGGCAGCAGCAAGTTATTTCTGACAATGTCCAAATGATATGGTAGTGCAAGTGGGGTTTTTTTAGCTTCTTTACAGTCTGGTTGAAGCTGAGGGGAGAGAGTTCAGAATCTTCATAGCCTGGTGGATGAAGCTATTTTTGAGTCTAGTGGTGCAAGAGGGGAGGTTTCTGTACCTCTTCCCAGAACGAAGAATGTTGAACCATTTGTGTGCGGGATGGTTTTCATCACCTGCAATTGTGATCACTTTGCGGGTGAGGCAGTTGTTGTATATGTCTTTCAGGGAGGGTAGAGGAGCACCAATGATTTTTCCAGCTGTGTTCACAATGCGCTGCAGTGCCTTCCTGTTTTTTTTGGTGCACTTTCCAATCCACACAGCGATGCAGCTGGAAAGAATGCTCTCTATGGTGCCTCGGTAGAATGTGGACATGATGGGTGGTTGAGCACTCACACACTTGAGTTTGCGCAGGAAGTAGAGGCGCTGCTGTGCCTTCTTCACTAGTGATGCAGTATTTGTGGTCCAGGTGAGATCCTCATTGATGTGCTCCCCCAGAAATTTGGTGCTGCTCACTCTCTCCACCAAAGCACAATTGATGGTCAGCAGTGGGTGTTTGATATCACCTTTCCGGAAATCAACAACAATCTCCTTTGTCTTGCTGACATTTAGCAGGAGGTTGTTGTTCCTGCACCACGTGGTCAGAAGGTTGACCTCCTCCCTGTAGTGGGTCTCGTCTCCCTTGGTAATGAGACCCACTAGAGTTGTGTCGTCTGCAAACTTCACTATGTGATTGGTGCTGTAGTATGTTGTGCAGTCATGTGTCAGCAGGGTGAAGAGCAGGGAACTGAGCATGCAGCCTTGGGGGGCTCCTGTGTTCAGAATGATGCTACTTGATATGTTGTTGCCAACACGTACTGCTTGTGGTCTCTGGCTGAGAAAGTCCAGCAGCCAGTTGCAGAGGGAGGTACTAAGACCAAGTTTGTCCAGTTTGCAGATGAGTTGTTGTGGTATTATGGTATTAAATGCTGAACTGTAATCTAAGAACAGCATTCTCACATATGAGCCTTTCTTGTCCAGATGGGTGAGGGCTGGGTGGAGGGCAGCACAGATTGCATCTTCCATAGACCGTCTGGCTCTGTATGCAAACTGGCAGGGGTCTAGGGTGGGGGTGCCACAGGACGGTAGTGATTGCACATAACGGAATTTGACTTTCACACGTAACCCATCCATGCAGTGTAACACACACACTAGTAAGCTGTGAGAACATGTTCCCAAAGTTTTGGGACAGCCCTATCCATAGTGCCCGGGTAGCAGTTGGGGGCTAGATGCCTTGCTCAAGACCACCTAACAAGACCAGATCCCTATCCCAAACTGTGTTTGTGTCAATTGTTGGCTTGAGAAAGCTAATTAAACTGTGAGAAAGATGTTTGCAGGGTTCAAGACTGCCCTCATAATGTGCATATGGTCTAATTAACAAGTTGTATTTAACAACTGGTGTGAAATACAGCATTTTTCTTATCAAATCTGCGTTATCTGTGATTATATACTAGGTCTGTGGATTAATAGAAAAAGTCTGCTTTAAATTTATTATGGTCCAACTAATGGTATAATGCTAAAGAAGACCTACGAGGCTTAAGAAAATAAAAAATACTGCACTCCTGCCATCAGTGACGAGGTTATGAATAGGACATTGATCTGCCCAGCCAAAGATGAGGGAGTAAATGGAAAGCAGTGTTTGCCAAAGTTATTGGTGCATGAATCATAGTTGCTGCCACAGCGAACTGATTTAAGGTCTACAGTTTTAGGACCTTTTTCTTTCCCTGTCCCCTCATCTCCTCCTGCCTCTTTACACTGGCTAAACTTTGGACATAGGCTTGGCGGTCACAATTCAATCACTGTCTGGAGGGCTTGGCTGTTAATAGTCTAAGAGCCTTTCCTCTCTATTGCACACCATGGCCTTGTCTGAGACAGACCATATGCGTGGAGAGTCAGAAGGATCTGTAAGCACCACCAGTCAGACTGAACTATAAACAACAGCAATGTAGCTCTAGAACATTCCATAGCACATGCTAATTTGGGCAATTTATTGGATTTCAGCATAACTACCAATTGTCACTCAATATGCTCATTTGCTTAACACATCAAACTGCTTAGATTTAAAATGAAAGTTCTGCAAAACATTTACAGAATTTCCCCCTTAAAATAGTCAATTCACCAAGATATGTGTTTGCATTGGAAATGCAAGGCTAATGTAGCCAACAAGTAATTAAAGTTTATACACCGCCAGTTAGCATTGTGCTAACTGCACGCCTAAATCATGCCACACTTGCCTCAAACTGCACTGAGCTGCTAAAATTTGTTGGTGTAATTTCTGTAAGTTTAACACTAACCTTAATCCACCACACATGATCCAGATGATGTCTTTCAAGATCTTCAGAATATCAGAGCCAGATATGTTTGATCTAAAATCTCCAGCGTGGTAGAATGGATTAGTTTATTGGGCAAATGGCAATAATCGTACTTGTCTCTTCAGTGATAAAACTCTTGCATCTAGATGGCATAATCCCTTTAACATTCTCCTCAACCATTTGGTAGAGCACATTTAAGTCACTAAATCTTATAAAAGAAGGCATGGAACTTGGGCTAAAACATCCATTAGAAGTCACACCAAAATACAGTTTCTTGTCTGAATACAAACCAGCAATGCTTCATAGCCATACCACTAGGAAAAAACTGGATCAAATGCTGAAAAAACATTAGTGCTGTTGCACTCATAGACATTAATACCTAGACGTGTCGTTGACTGGCTTGGCCCGCTGATGTAACGGAACTGTGTGTCCGCCATATTGGAAGAGGCAAAGCTGCGCTGTGAATACAAGTGAATGGACTGAACTTCATAAATCTCATTTCTACAAAGTTATTTAAGCTAGTGCATTCATTCACACATTCAGATGTGCACTAATATACACTGGGAAACTTTTAGGCACAAAAAAAAAAATTTGTTTTCAAAATGTTAGAATGGCCGAATACAATCAAAAACAATTTGTCAGTCTTACCTGTGAAAGGTAATCCCATGTGATCCCGTTTTGACTGTAAAATGGTTTGAAAAACTCCAAGCACCACCAGAGTGCAGCATCTCTCTCATGTTATGTTGGTTGCTTTTGCCACTTCCAATATGGTGGCGACGTTCACGTACGAGTCAGCGCTCAGTGCCGCATCTAGCAGTGGCGGCTGCTGGTCTTTCAAGAAGGGGAAGCTCAATTTCGGGCTACATCATAAAATGTGTCGGTTTATTTATACGTAATTTCTACCCTCCATTCCTTTTCAAGAAAATGATCTGTGA
>BRDA01038117.1:2459-15815 GCA_036984385.1 Crenuchus spilurus
AGTGACACGTCACAATTGTATAATATCTTTTATATATATATATATATATATATAATACAATATAATTTCTATAATATGTTAACACTGCACAGTGAAATTATAATATAACATGATGTTAAGATATCTATATACATACATACATATATATTACACTTATATAGCGCCTTTCTAGACACCCAAGGACGCTTTACAATCAACACACTTCATATACACACACCGGCAAGAAGCGGCAGCCAGTCGTGCACAGCGTACTCTCAACTGGAAACGACCGTCCACCTGGAGGACTGCATTGAGTACTAGGGGGGTCACCAAAAACAGAGTGCCAACTATATTTGGTCATACATACATTCATACACACACCAGGGTAATTATAGAGTAGCCAATCCACCTGATCTCCATGTTTTTGGACTGTGGGAGGAAACTGGAGTCCCCGGAGGAAACCCACGCAGACACGGGGAGAACATGGAAACTCCGCTCAGACAGGAGCTTGAACCCAAGACCTCAGCGCTGAGAGGCAAACATGCTAACCACGCCGCCAAATATATAGTCAGGCTTGTGGGAGGGGTCTCCTAGCTAAACAAATTTTACTTGCACATTCAAAAACCTTTTGGGGCTGGGGTCAAAACATTTGGTACTTGAGCCCCAAATGCCCATCCCTATCAATGCCAATGTGCATTTTATTTAATGTTATTTAGTGAGTTGTTTGAAATTAAAGTAATTCTCTATTAGTTCTCTGTCCCAAAATTGTGCCTTTGAAAACCCATTGACGTCTTGGCTTGTCAAATGTCGCCGATACCCAATTACATTGCCCCCACTGGCCTAGTTTGTACATGGGTTATAGTGGGGCTATGGGTTATTCAATTATTAGCAAGCAAATATGACAGCTACACTACCTACAGCAGACTGCAGAGAGTTGTTACTTTTTGCCCTTAAAGACAGTGTTTGAAAGAAAGTCTTAAATAACAGAGGAGCTTCCACTGCATTGCGAGTGACAGCTCCTGTGATGGAGCCGGGATTTACATTCCACATAACCTTGAGTAGAACAGCAGCCTGTGAGCAGTGACGGGCTGTACAACACCACGGCAATAAACGGACAAATAAAACGAGAGAGGGAGGGAGGAGAACTGATAGAGTGAGCTGATGGATGCAGGCAGCAGGGACTCATTCTTAAGGACAAGCGCAGGAAGGCAAAAGTCTTCCATTTCAGAAACTTCAATACAGCACGTAAGACGGATGGCTTGTTAAATTATCCTGCCGTGAATTAATGCTGCGTCCGCCATCGCTCACGAGATTTATGGATGTGCCGAAGCTATAATGATGCCAGTAGGGTCGAGGAAAGTGATTTGTTTTTATCTTCCATGGTTTTAAAGGTGTCCAGTCATAATGTTAATCTGTTAAAAAGGCAGTTGCAGCTTATTGCATGAAAGCTTGAGTCTAATTCTCATATATTCTAGTCAGGGCCCGTCCACGCAAATCCATATACACCAATCAGCCATAAAATTGACACCTCCATCTTTATAAGACCTCCAGAGATGCCCTGTGGTACCTGATGCTAAGATGTATGTCCTGTAAGTCCTGTAAGTTGTGACGTGGAGCTGCGGTGGGCCAAGTAAAAGTAATTCAATGAGAGGCTCATTTCAAATGACTGTACAATTGACCAATAAATGGCTTTGTTACCATTAACTTTGTGACAAGTTCTGCTCGCTGTGGAATCAAAAAGCTAATGAAAAAGCTAAAGCTAGCTAGCTTGTTGGCTCTTGACAGAAGCTGAGAGTACTGACAGGACAATTTATTATCAGTTCAATTTACTGGATTAAACTTTAATGAAAAGATAATCAGCAAAGGTCGAGCCACACCTAAACTTACTTTAGTGTGAAAAACAAAGGCATTTTAACACCAGCGACATGGATACCCAGGGATGACAGGATCGACCAAAGAGCAGATGTTTTACTGGGGGGACTGCTTGTTGTTTGGACAGTGGGTCTTGGGACAAAAATGGATTTTTATCATTTTCAAATAAAACCTGATGAAAGGGTAAGATATTTTAAATCTAATAGGGCAGCTGGTTTTATTCTGGCCGCTGTTGATGTTTGCGTAAAAAACGACCATTATGGCCCAGAGTGGCTCAGCAGGCTAAGACGCCGACACTATGACTCACATTGTCTCACATTGTAATGTCTGCTGGCTCAGGCGTCTACTGATTGGTCCATTCAGAGTTGGGAGTCCTGCGCTTTCCTCCGAGCACGTTGGCTCCCCAGTGACGGTGTATCAGCGGTAGTTCAAAAAGAGGCGGTGGCTTCATCACACGCAGCAGAGGCTTGTGTTTGTCTTCACCTTCCTAGAGTCAGTGACAGTGCAAAGTGATGGGGAGAGCCCCCTAGTGGATGGGATGGGTTAATTAGCTACCACATTGGGAAGGGAAGAAAATTGGCAAAAAAACAAAAAAAAATAGAAATGACCGTTATGCAAAATTAATTGTTGTGTTGTGTCTGTTATGTGTGATGGTTTATTGGACATTTTCTTGGGTTTGTGTTGCAGGATGGTGTGATTGTCAAGCGTTTTGAACTTTCTGTAACAATTATTTCTAATTAAATTAAAAAATGAGCTAATTAGTTGAGGTTACAACCTCCTCTGTGCTGTTTGCTTGTTGCAAAGACTGAACGTCTTCCTTTTCTTTACCTTTTACAGTCGGGGGTCATTTTTTTGGGGACGGATTAAAACACCGTTAGTGTGGATGAAGCCTTTATAAAAAATGTCAGGATACATATGGATGAGACGTAAATCTGTGAAGTTCTGTTCGGTGATACTGCAGGCCAGGCATGTTTTTAGGTCAGGTGAGGGCTTTCTGTTGACACGAGTAATAAGCTCAAATTCGCACTGGACAGCTCCAGAGCTCTTTGAGGTTGATACATAAAAGTATGCATGAGGCGGAGAGAGCACATATATAAATTATGCATATAGAATTATCCAACTTTGATGCTTTTGTCTGCTTGCCAAAGCTCTGCTAAGAAAGAAGGGTGATTGTTCAGTAATTATGCAACAGCAAATCTCTTTTAATTGGGTTTAGTGAGGTGTTCGTTAGGCCTTTGTAATCTGCATCTGATGGCCTGGCTTAGACTAAGACTAAGTACTAAGGATGCTGAGCCTGTTTTCATTGAATGCTCAGTGATATTAGTGCTGAAACGAGTTCTGTGGTGTGTCTGGAAGACAATTATGCTGAGATGAAGTTGAAAATAACGGTGTTGTTTTTGCCGTTTTTGACCGTCTAGCTTTCCGAGGTCTTGTGGACTCCGGAGACTGAAAAGTGGGAAAACAGGAATTCGCAAAAATCATCGGAGTGGAAGAGAAAGTCGCGCAGGAAGACTAAAATATCTGACCTATATCTGAGAGGCGGACAGTGTTTTCCTCTGTTCCTGAAGACTGGGCTGGAACACCTGTCTCCCTAAAGGACAACAGGCATGCACTGTTCTCTCTGTTCCAAATGTTCTTCAAATATATAATCCTGGACATCCATTAATGTTACAGTGATTGTTTTCCAGGCCATGAGTGAAAAAAGAGTCTCTAAGACAGAGTAAGTGAGTCTGATGTAGTGGTCAGCTTACCTCAGATTAAGCAAAAGCATTAAAGAGCAGGAAGAACAGGGCTGAAGCCTGCAGCTGGTACACGGTCAGGAAATGACTATTTGTACACTTGGCTTGTGCTAGTTGTAGTGGAGGGTCAATAAAAGTCACTGTAAAAGGTTTTTCAGGAAGAGGATACAAGCAAAATGAATAATGTGATTAAACTGCCGGAGAGATGGACAAACAGATTTGCTCTTTATGTTGTATATGGAAGCATCTCCATTGGATCTCCATGCATTGTCTTCTACTTAATCCTGATGAGGGTCGTGGTGAGTCTAACCCCAGGTGAGCTAAACCCAGGCACACACACTCATGCCATGACAATTTAGAGTACCGAGTTCACCTGACCTCCATGTTTTTGGACTGTGGGAGGAAGGTAGATACCCCAGAGGAAGCCCACGCAGACATGAAGAGAACAGGGGATCCCAGATGTGGACTCAAACCCTGAGTTGAGCACTGAGGTGACCTGATGCTAACCACGATGCCAGCGTACCACCATGCCAGCGTACCACCCCATGTATTTATGATGTATGTATACATATATACTGTGTGTGTGTGTGAGTGTGTGTGTGTAAAATTTTAAAGCCATGTTTATTAAAAAGCGATTTAGAGGAAGACTGATAGGGACATAGAGATAGAGGGAAATGAGTTGTGGTGATGTGCGGCTCATGTTTTTGGGGTCATGTGTGATTCAGGAGGGCAAAGCGGAGCACGGAGCAATTTTCATCAGAGCTCAAAGATATGCTGCTCCGCACAACTGCGACTGTTTATTATTCAGCATTGCTGCCACAATCATGAGGAAGACACCTTGTTCTTCCTCTGAATCTATGCTGATTAGCACTGATTGGACCCTCCAAAGCATCCAGGAACCCCAAAACATTTCTACCTGCAAGTCCAAAATCAACCCAGTAAAAAAGGCTGAAATTCAATACACATTAATGTTGTTTAAATGTCTACAGTCAATTTACAGTTAAACCTAAACTCTAAGGCCGGTTTGAGCCTGAACTGTATTTTTGGGTTAGATTGGCTTATCGGTTCATCAGTTTTTTAAACATCTGCATTAAAATAAGGACAGAAGGGAATTTTTTTACAATCATGTTTGTCTGTCATGTGATAATATCACAGATCATTTCCCCCCCAATGTCCCTCCCATCACTTGTGGCCCTCATAACCCAGTCCCACTTTTCACCCCAATACAACGTCCCTGTCCATCCATGCAGTAAAACACACACACTGGTGAACACATTAGGCTGTGAGAATAGAGCCCTATCCATGGTGCCCAGGGAGCAGTTGGGGGTTAGGTGACTTGCTCAAGGGCACTTCAGTCAGACCTTCCGGTCACAAGACCACCAGGCAAGGCCCAAGAGAGCAAAAATTGGTGCTTTCTCTCCCTATTACTTTCACATTGCAGTGTCCGTTGGCTCAGGCGTCTACTGATTGGTCCATTCAGAGCTGGGAGTCCTGTGCTTTCCTCCGAGCGTGTTGGCTCCCCAGTGATGGTATATCAGTGATAGTTCTAAAAGAGGCAGTGACTGTATCACACACAGCGGAGGAGGCTTGTGCATGTCTTCACCCTCCTAGAGTCAGGGACAGTGCAAAGTGATGGGGAGAGCCCCCTAGTGGATGGGATGGGCTAATTGGCTACTACCACATTGGGAAGGGGATAAAAATGGGCAAAAAATAATAAATAAAATTAATTACAAAAAATCAATAATAATAATAAAAAGACCACCAGGCCATGGCTGCCCCAAACTAAAGAGGAGTGAATACCGTGGCATATTGAAAATAAGTGAGTGTCAGCTTAATTAGCCTGTATTATTATTGTATAATAAGCCAGTATCTCCAAAGAATGCTCTCCATGAGAGCTCCCTGAGCTTTTCTCAGTCTTCTCACAAAGTGGAGACGCTGTTGGGCTTTCTTGCTTATGGTGCTGGTGTTGAGGGACCAGGTGAGGTTCCCTGCCAGCTGAACATTAAGGAATTTGGTGCTCCTGACAGTCTCATGAGGGAGCCCCCAATGTTCAGCGGAGAGTGGTCTTTCTGTGATCTACCAAAGTCATCAACCATCACCTCAGTTTGGTTGATTTGAAATGTGAAAACACTTTTTTTTACAGTGAAACCAACACTAATAAGATCAAAAAGATGAACCCTGGTCCAGGTGTGAAAATGTCCTGAGGACGGGTGGTACAGGACCGTCTGAAGTTGGGAGAAGTGTCGATGCCAGCTAGAAGAAGCTTCTTCTGAGTTTACTTACAGAAACTTCACAAAAGAGCTTAATATTCAAACTTGTTGGTTCTCTCGGTGCCCTTTGCTTCAGCAAGAGAAGGTAGACATCCGAGGACAGTCCCATTGAACCAGGAAGCAGATAAATTAGCACTTTTCAGAGGATTAGAGCTTTTTTCTGCTTTCTTATTCTTCCTTTTTCCCCTAACCATTCTTTCCCATCCCAATCGGATTACCCTTCCAAAATATCTTTCCATTTTCACTGCAAATGCCTGTGAAGTGATTGCTGAGATAAGGAGACTGGAAACCTTTAATCCATGTGAGCATTAAAAATACAGGTAGATAGAGAGAGAGAGAGCTTTAACTGTAGCTATGCAGAGGGTGTGAGCACAATGGGTTTCTGTTTAAACACGGTGGTCCATCTGTCGCTGCTTGAGCTTGTTCAGTTTTGCCGGCCACTTCATTTAAGTCCTGTAAGTGCAGCCGTCAGCACTGCTTTATGCAGTAAACATGCCTCCATGACAATATGAGCTCATCTTCTCGCTCGAGCCTTCATCCTGCGGCATCTTTTCACTTCACTCGCATAACGTTTATTGTACTCTGGGCATCAAAAGTTTGGGTTTCGGAATGTCGTTAATATGAATGCACTTTTTTATAAATTGGCAATAAGGGACAAAAAATGTATTTGTGTACACTGCTGGGGTTACTACTAAAAAGTAATCCAATAGAAATGATTAGTTACTTTTGTAAAATTGTAAATGAGACTACTTTCTCGTTAAGGACATAAACATTAATTTGCAGTGGAATACTGTTAATCTGACCACTTCGCTGAATGCGGTTAGTTATCCTGGTTAAAATGGATGGCTGGTGTCTGAGCTGTTAAGTTGAGGTCTGGATGGATTTGTTCTCAGTGTCTAAGTTTGAAGAGGTGAATGTTTGTTGTCTGTGCTGCTCATTTACAATCCAAATCAGACTGTAATCTCTCGGACAGCCCTCTCATACACACACAAGAACAGAAAGAAGATATACATAATATGTACTTCACAACAGTCCATCATTAATACAGCCGAGTATAATTTAGACTGATGCGTGACTGTACTTATACACTCTCAGCTTTGCTCATGTAAATATTTCTCACAGTATTACCCATAGGATAGGGAACACTAAAATAACATCTCCTCATGCTACCTCATGCTACCTCTATGGTGAGAGAACTGACAGAATGCAAAAGTGACCAAAACATCAGCCAGAAAGGATGAGAACAGAGAAAAGGTCTGTGGTCACTACCTGCAGAACCACTCCTGAATAGGGGTTGTCTTGCTAATTGTCTCTCATTTCTACCTGCCCTCTGTTCTGATTCACAGTCAGTGTTGCTTCCTAACTGGACAGGTTGGTTTCACAGAAGTGTGGTTGACTTTGAGTTACATTGTGTTGTTTAAGTGTTCCCTTTATTTTTTGAGCAGTGTATATACATGTTTTGATTAAATCTGCTCTAAACTTAGACTTTCCAAAAACCTGTTTTCAGATGTGCTGATATATTGTGAAAAAACACTCTAAACATTTCTAGTGAAGTGAATAAACAGAGGTGTTGGCTACACACTGATTATTACAGTTTTTAGAAATTGTATGTGGTTTTATTTCTAAAACTTAACTAATGTGAGGTGACACTCTGTTTTACTCATTCAGTGGCTCCTATATTGAATATTCATGAGATAGGTGTGAACACTCAGGTGAGAGCTCTTTGTTCAATCCATATTTCACAGATTCTACAGCCAGTGGAACCCATTAATGGAATGTCCTTAAATACCATGTCATTATCATATAAATGACAGAGAACATCTTTTGGTGGGAAAATATGCACTACTGTCTGAGTTGCTGTCACAGCTGTCTCTGCTTATTTAAGCTCCTCTCACAAGAATCTAAACATATATTTAATTTCAAGCTATATATGTGTGAAAACTAGACCCTTTAAGGTTTTGTTTAATTTCTAGGATAAAATCTCACAGAGTTATGTAAGAGTTTTTGCAGAATTTCATTAATATTCCACCGGCGGGAGAGCCAACTCCAGAGGGTTAATATCTGGGATGGAAATTGCATCAATGGAGAGCTGAGGAAAAACAGAAAGAGAGGAGAAAGAAGAGGTTTATGGATGAGAAACATCTGAGAGTGGAGGAAGAGAAAAGCTGTTCTTGGATAATGTTGAGTGAATGTTTGGCCAAGTGGGAACTGAAACTATAATGATGGACTTGAGGCTGGCATATATAATATTTGGGGATGTGGCCTGAGCTATGACATCATAGTCTAATGTTTGAATCAGCGTTTTACTGCCTTGTTTTGTTTGTGTGATTTGTATTTGAAGCAATGAAACAATGTTTGAGCTCCATAATATGTTAGTTGCATCTACTAAACTCTACTTACTCAACAATAGAGTAGGCCGTTTCCAAATGTGCAATTTTAGCAAATGAGCTCACAAAGGGTGCCTCCCACTCCAAGGGTGAATTTTAACAGGTGGTTTCTTTACACCTGTCAATGGTTCTTTGGTGAGGGACATTTTTCTCTGCTCCCCTTTTCCATTTAGGAGAGTTTGGCCATATCAGAAAAGCCAAAATAGTCTCAAAGATGACAGCAGCTGCAAAATGAAAGGCAGCGATCTCTTTCAGGTCTACAGGTTTAATCTCACTCCTGAGAGAGCCTTTCTTCATCCCTGTGTCAGTCTCATTCGGTGCTGAGCTTTAACCCTTTCATGGGACATCTTGGGGTGCGTCTGTTGTTGTTTGTTTCCATCTCTGTGATTCTGACGTATACAGTGGTTGTAAAAATGTGTTCAGATTTGTGCTTCAGAGTGAAAAATTCAGATATGGGTTAATTAGCACACAAGACCAAAGTGCTCATGTTCAGCAACCTTTAGGAACCGTCCTGCACAAAGGTTTCACTGAATACACCTCATTCAACCTCTATACACTTATAAACCCAGAGCTGGACCCATTCAGGGTGATTGTGGTTGGGGTCGCCGACTCCAATCCTCTCCTCTGGTGCCTCTCTTTGAAACCACTGATGTGATCTTAATTGAGTCCAGTTCCTGGCCACTCGATAGAGACACAGCTGGGAGGGGACACAGACGTCCTCAGCCACAGAGGTGGGCTAAATATCAGGAGAGATAATTGACAAACACAGTCCGGGTGACCTTGGTCTCAAAATGAAATTTGGGAAAAGGGTACACAGTTTTTGATGGATGTGAACTTTTTAAGAAAATGCTAAGCTAAGTCTTAGCGATTGTGTGCTACATATACTGTAATTAAGCAATAATTCCTGAGAGAGTTGTGCTATAACATGAGATAGTGGCGCTCGTATGTACGAGGCTGAGTACACCAGTATGTGCTCTGTCAGACTGAACAAGATGGTGATCTATTTTGGTCAATGAGGAGTTCTCTCCAGTTTTGTTTCTCTGTACTGTGTGTCGCAAAAGTGAGAACACCCCTCACATTTCTGCAGATATTTAAGTTTATCTTTTCATGAGACAACACTGACAAAATGACACTGTGACACAATGATGTCATCATGAAGGAGTGGAAAAGCATTCCAGTGGCAACCTGTGAAGCTCTGGTAAACTCCATGCCCAGGAGAGTTAAGGCAGTTCTGGAAAATAATGGTGGCCACACAACATATTGACACTTCAGGAACTTTCACTAAGGGGTGTACTCACTTTTGTTGCTGGTGGTTTAGACATTAATGGCTGTATGTTGAGTTATTTTGAGGGAAGAGTAAATGTACACTGTTATATAAGCTGCACACAGACGACTTTTCATTGTGTCAAAGTGTCATTTTGTCAGTGTTGTCCCATGAAAAGATAAACTTACGTATCTGCAGACATGTGAGAGGTGTTCTCACTTTTGTGATACACTGTAAATGTTTTTCAAATGAGACTTTGATCAGAAATACACTGTATTGATTATCTGATGGAATTAATCAATAGGAATGAATTAGAATGGTTTAAAACTAGATACAATTACCCAGACATCTGTAAGAAGCCATCGAATTATCAGTGAGAGAGAGAGAGGGAGGGAAAAGGAGAGCAAGGAGGGATGCACAAGACAGACAGATACAAGAGAGTAAAAGAGAGAGAGGGAGAATAAGGGAATAAAAGAGAGATACAGAGTGAAATTCACAAACAGAGAGAGAGAGAGAGAGAGAGAGAGAGAGAGAGAGAGAACAATACAGAGTAAGAGAGAGAGAGAGAGAGAGATGCACAGACAGTAATAGACAGAGGGAGATGCAGAGAGAGTAAAAGAGAGAGAGACAGTCAGAGAAAGTAAAAGACACCGAGAGGGATGCAGAGAGAGTGAGAGATAGTAAAAGACAGAGAAGGGAGATACAGAGAGAGTGTGTGAGAGAGTAGTAAACAGAGAGAGAGAGAGAGAGAGAGAGAGAGGTAGAGAGAGAGAGAGAGACGTCATTATTGAAGCGGTGCGGTGCTCTCCACTGTTCAGAGTCCTCTAGGACGTGGAGCACATGCTCTCTCTCCCTCCCATCCACACATTCGCTCTCATTCACTCTCATTCATTCCCTCATTCACTCCCTCATTCACTCCCTCATTCACTCTCTCATTCACTCTCTCACTCATTGTTTATGTGAAACTCGTGTGTCTAGTTCGTGACCGGAGCTGCTTGTGTCCTTCTCTCTGCTGTGGGACACAGAGCCTCAGTGGGGCTCATTCAGAGAAAGGATGCTCACTGAGGAGACACTACACTGACCACAGCATGCAGAAGTGACAGCTGATGAAGTTCAGGTACGTGCTTCTGCTTCTCCTTCAACTTCAGCCCCTGCAAGACCTTCAGTCTGCAACAAATGGGTCACATCCTTTCAAGACCAGCGCAGTATGTTCTACAGGATGCTGTCTGATCAGGGCTTTTTCTCTCAGAAACAGAAAGGATACCTGGAACATATTAAGGGTTCTAGGTTATTTCAAACAACCATTCAGCACAAACACAGAATTAGCTGAAATGTAGGTCATTAGCCAAGACGTGTTCAGTGTGTGAAGTTTGATAGCCTGGATCTTTTGCTTTTCTACTCATTGTTTGTCCATTATGTCCACTATTGTAGATAACAGTGTATCAGAATGTGTGTCAGAAACCATGGAAGTCCATTTGAGACTGCTTTGTGGCAAGTGTGTGATGGATATTTGATGTTAGATTTAAGGTGACCGTCTCTCTAATACCACTTTGTGTTACTTTGTAAGCTGGGATTTCTGCCCTCGTTCCTGGCCGACTCTATGAATCAGGAGATAAGCACATGTCTGCGGGAGCTCCTCAGAACCAGGGACCGCTCACGAACCCCTGAGGTCGAGGGCGCACCATGCAGGGTCGGACGTCTCCAAGAAGTGATGTGCTAACGTCCGGCATGTTCTCGTGCAACGTCACAGCCATCAAGGACTGGAGCTTCTTCTTGTCGCAGATCCTGCCACTGGTGAACAAGTCGACTGGCCTGGTCCACCGAGGCATGGAGAATGCAGAGGCGGTGACTAGTACTGTCATGGCGACCGCCCTGGAGCCTGACCTGGGTGGGATGGGCGCCAGCCGGCCGCCGCTCAACTCTAACCACACATCCGGCATGGAGCACGTCTTCCGTTATTCGTACTCAGAGGACGACCTACTGTACACGGATTATAGGACGCCACCCAGGGACTCCATCCCCCTGCCCAAAGCCGTGCTGTACCTTCTCATGGTGGCGCTGGTGGTGGTAGTGGTGGCGTACGCCATTGTGGGCCACCTGGTGAAGGACTTGGTGCATGAGTTTGTTGGTAAGTACATTCAGGCGATGGGTTTCCTAAAAGCATCGTGAAGATGCTAAAAGGCTCACACTGAACACAATTCAAGGTTATTCCATCATCTGAAAGAGCTTCAGTGGGGACGTAACTACACGTTTATAACTGTAGAGCTTAGATGGCTGCTTCAGTACAGTGCATAGGAACGGTCAAGTGTTCTTCCTCTCAGTGATAGTGGAACCCTTTTTGATGATATGTTAAACATTTTAGTAGAGTATTTATGGTTCTATGTATCACTGTTTTTACTACAGAACCCCTGAGCTGTCTTTATTAAGAGGATACAGTTCAGAATTGCTTCTAAAATTGAAACCATGTGACTGTATTTCTAAAACTTTGCAATACATTACAGCACTGTCTGTACTATATGTTGTGTTACTGTCCTTGTGTTGCACTGTACTGTGACGTATACACACTGTGTGTTGTGTGTGTGTGATGGCACTCATAGGACTGCTACATTTCACTGTATCTTAGGTGGACTGACAATCAAGAATCTTAAAACTTGAAAACATAACTAAAATAATTAATACAGCTTTAAAATTTCAGAAAAAATAAAATAAATAATAATAATAATAATAATAATAATAATAATAATAATAATAATAATAATAATAATAATAATAATAATACAGTTTATTGATTTTTTTTGCAGCATTGATTATATATGATATATTACATAATACACCGGTAATAAAATATGATGCTGCTGGATGACCTTCTTTGGATGAATAAATTGTGATGCAGCGTTTTACACCTTAACAGTTACTGTATAAGGAACCTTAGGATCAATACAATATAGAAGTAATAATAAGCCTGCAGTTTAAGTGGTTAATCTAACATCCTGTAAAGTATATTTGCTCTATGTGTGTGTGTGTGTGTGTGTGTGTGTGTGTGTGTGTGTGTGTGTGTGTGTGTGTGTGTGTGTGTGTGACTTTGCGGTCTCCGCTGTGTCTGATGTCAGGCTGTGAGTGTGTCTGTGGTGTGTTATCTGGATCTCAGACTCTAAACCAGAATAAATCTTTATAATAATAATAATAATAATGAATAATATTATTATTATTATTATTATTATTATTATTAGGTGCCATCAAGCTCATTCCGACTCCTGGTGATCATATACAGTAGATATACAGTAGTATTTCGGTACATCCTGTCTTCTCTTTGGGTCTTCAGGTTTCTTAATGGCTCGTTCATGATTCCTCTGATTGCATTAATCCATCACGTTGCTGGTCATCTTCCTCTTTCAGCTGTTCCAGCGTAACTCAAGTGAACTGGTTCTTCTCATAATGTGTCCAAGATAAGAGATCTTAGACTGGTTATCTGGGCTTTTGGTTGAAGATTTGTTTCTTTGTTTTCTTTGTTCGAGGTTCTCTCCAGAAGTCTTTTCCAGCTGCTGTGTTATTTATTCGTTTTATTGTTCTGGTCTTTCTACACTCTCGAAAAACAGTAGCAGCATTAAACACAAACACATACAGTGATTTCAGCACACCACACACACACACACACACACACACACACACACCACACACACACACCCATGCACACACACACACACACACACACCACACACACACACACATACACACACACCTGAAGACGGTGAAGGACCACTCAGCAATTCCTCAGAGATTTCAGTCTAAGCCCCACACAAAAGATGAGTGAACCCCTCTCTCTCTCTCTCTCTCTCTCTCTCTCT
>BRDA01038120.1:0-10921 GCA_036984385.1 Crenuchus spilurus
AGATGCTAGCCTTTAAATAGCCAAAACCTCTTCAGAGTCAGCTTTAATGAGGCCTTCAGAGAGAAACAAAATAGCTTAGCAAGCTTTAGCAAAGCAGATACACTGAGCATTGAAATCAGTTGCATGTTTGGTGAGCCATGCTTTTAGAGAAGCTAATAAAAAGCATCAGTGCTCTGATTAGTCTAGAGCCGGGTGTCAAACTCCAGTCCCGGAGGTCTGTATTCCTTCCTGATCATACACACCTGATTCACCTCAGCAGCTAATTAGCAGGTTTAATTGTAGTGTCAGAGCAAATCACCAAACTGGGCCCTACAGGACTGGAGTTTGACACGGCTCTAGAGCCGAGTCTAGAAGTAATCAGTGATGGTGTGGTGAAGATTCAATCCAGCAGACTGGAGCTCAGTCTCAACAACCATCTAAATTGGATTCATTTAGAAATGGCTCAATAGCTAAACTCACACTACAAGCCTTGACACTCAGATTTTTGTTTAGAATGGATTCGACAGCTCACATTCGTAAGTGACCTGTATTTGTAATGTGAACAAATTGGTCTCTGAAACAACACACATGTTCACATTCATACATGTATGCATTAGGGGTGCAGGAAAAAATCGCGTTTCTAACATTGAACGATTCAGAATCGATTCTCGTTTTCAAAAAATCGATTTTTTTTGCGGGTGCGGATGTGCCTTCTCAGCCACCGTAGTGCTAAGCAAAACAAGGATCAGCGTGGGCTACGTACAGGCATGCAAGCCAAGCCGCGGTCTTTGAAAGCAACCATTTGGAAACACTTTGGATTTTACCGTCAACCCGGCCGGGTAAGAAAGGGCTTGACGTGACTCATGTGATTTGCAGAGATTGCAACAGTAAAGTAAAGTATTTCGTTCGCATTTGAAAGAATCTGAAAAAAATCGATTTGTGACCCCAAGACTCGATTCTGGATCGATTTCTCTCGATTCACAAAGATTTGCAGCCCTAGCATGCATGTTGCCTCTGAGATATTTGCTGGAGAATAAGAAGCTATGAAAGCAGAGTTAATCTGGTATTTTTTTAATCTTTGCAGATTACTGGTTCAATCAATCAATCAATCAAATTTATTTATAAAGCGCTTTTTACAACTGATGTCACAAAGCAGCTTTACAGAGTTAGTAATAACAGACATCAAATCATTAATCACTAATCTCCGGTGAGCAAGCCAACGGCAACAGTGGCAAGGGAAAACTCCCTCAGAGCTGGAGGAAGAAACCTTGGAGGAACCAGACTCACATGGGGGACCCATCCTCCTCTGGTCTGCTAATTCTAAGTGTGTGAACTTAGAATGTTTGTGTGACTTTAGTCAGTATAATGCTGTTATAAAGCTGTTATCAGCTGAGTGAGGGTAGGAAGTGGTCGAGAAGGGTTGAGCTAGTGAATGAATTAACTTCTTAACTAAAACTTAACAAGCTAAAAGGAATATTACTGAACCTTTAAGTAACTTCAGTCACCTTTTCTGGTGCCATCTGAGATCTTTACGCTTTCAGGATCACCCAAGCAGAGCAGTTCCACAGCATGGCAACCATATAGCTGTTTGAGTAGCTAAGTAAATAAATGAACACTACTGTGAGGTATTGTTTCTAACATGAAAAAAACTGAACAGCTGTTTCTAAATAAGAGCAGAAATGGTGCAATTCCATCAATTTGCATTTCATCGCCATCCTTACAAGTTTTATATTCTGGGTCATCTTTGATGTTTCGTACCACAAACTAAACAAGCACAACATCAAAAAATGCCAGAATGTCATGTTTCGATTCACAGCCGTCGCCTTGAACTGATAAGGCAGTAGATCTGGAGCCCAGAAGCAGTGCAGCACTGCTAGAAAAGAACACGTACAGTGAAGCCACGTAAGATTCATTTTCCAGTTGCCCCTAAAAACAAGGGTCGTTAGTTAAATGTGCTTTTTTATATCTACCCAGTCACAGTTGGTGGTGAGAACACCAGATGCGGTCATTACCTCTCTTTTATCTCCATATCTCTGTACTATGTCCATTTTCTTCCGCGCTGCCTGAGAACCAAAAGACGATGTGTAATCAAAGGAATAAATGGCTTGTGAAAGCGATCCATTTAGAGATATTAAGGCATTAGTCATGACTACAATTTAGCACATAGGGGCAAAAAGGCTTTTTGTATTCACCCACTGCTTTGGCAAAAGCACTAACTTTATGAAATGGCAGGAATTCATTATTCACCATGCTAAATAATGAAGGGCTGCTAAAATTAGCTCAACAGACAGAAATGCTTTGCAAAATGCTAGCTAGCACAAACACCACTCAATTCCTTTTTGGATCAATTCGGTTATGTAAATGACCTAAAGGAGAGGTTAACACATAGTACTTGGCTGAAAGTATGGCTGCTACATTTGGGATGTGTTCTAATAGATTAAAAAAAGATGCACTTGAGCTTCAAAGTTTGTTTCATGTCTTTAACTAAGACCATTTCTTTGTAGTATGTGGTACAGAATGCATGGATTCCATCCATATTTTATAGAATGTAAAAATTTAAATGGACACTGCAGACTCACCACCCCTGTCCATATTCTTCCATTATGCTTTAATGCTAAATGGGTTCATTCAGGAATTTAATAGGATAGAAATTACAGCCATCCATCTTAGTTTGTGTGCCTTTTCAAACTACCCAGCGCCTCTGTGTGAACGCCACTTGCACTAAGATCCTCATATATCATGTGCTTTCTTAATCATGTTTGCCTGTGTAATGCTGTTTGTTCTTTATTTATTATTGAGGTTAAAAATATGAAGAATGCTGTTAATCATAGTTATGTGTTGGATATTTCTCTGTGTTCATTTCAACCTGTACATTTCTCTTCTTTTCTTCTATTCTGTTCTGTTCATTTACAGGTAGATAACAGAGCTGAGCTTTGAAGTCGATGCCAAATGGAGATACTTTCTGCAACAAAAGAAGCTTTTCTACTGCAAACAGCAAACCTAAAACGCTCAACAAAACGCACATGGGCATATGTGTGTTTCTCAAACACAGAAACACACATAAACAAGGTTGTTTTTATTTAATCATGGCCTATAATAAACTCAAAAGCAAAGCTACTTAGGAAACCCAGAGGTGTGTTGATTCAAGCTGTATGTCGTCTGAGGTTTAGAGTATTATGCACTCTCTTGTGGTTCTTGTTTAGTGAATGTGCAAAAGGAGGACAACAAACCACTGAGCATCCACTGACAATACTGCTGCCTACTACACACAGCACACCGTTACTAACAATGCAGGATTAGTTGCCTTGAATCAATGGAGACAATGCTGGCTCAGGAAAACAAACCGCAGGGCCTCTATGGGTGGTTGTGAATGGTCTTGCTAAAGATGCTGGCAGTGTTGTTGATGGCCTCTTTTCTGCAACATTGGACTGAGAATGGTGGATATGGTGCCCAGCAACACAGCTAACACACAACACACTCTGTCACCTGAACTAGAATGGCTGATAAATAAATACAGAGTCAAACACCAAGAAGAACAATGCCATTTTCCAGATAATTCTGCCCTAGATTACTTCTATACACAACTATTTTTATTATATAATGGCTGAAATGGAAGACACGCCAGACATCCTTCAAGAATTAGTTCTACCAAGTAAGGATTAGGTCAAACTGAGACCAATCTGTGCTTTTACTGGCCACCTAGCTCAAAACTGATATTTAGTAACCATGCTACAAGGCACCGTTCACAACACCGTAATTTATCCTAAAACTTGTTGGCTAATGTTATCAGTCTCTCCAAATGAATGATGGTCCAGGTTTGCTTCACAAGCCAGAAGAGATCACATAATGCAAAGGTGAAAAATGCTCATCACATGCCATATTTCACCAGGCTTGGGAATGCACAAGCAGCCATTTATTTTCATAATGGCTCACTTTATGATGGATGCACTGTAAGCAAGTTCTACACTCTAAGTCCTTCATCTGCCTCTGTAACATCACATTTGTTGGTCACTTTGTCTTCTGTGCTGTGCTCATCCATTAGACATTACTTGTTCGCAAGAAAGCAGCTTTTTTCACATTTTATCTGATAAAAAAGATAATGTTCTGGCTCTGATCTACCCATATCTTGCATAATCTCTATTGCTCACTCGCTCTACATACATATTATATATGTATGTATGTATCTCCCCTGTATGCCCTGCATATCCGTTTATCTTCCTCAGGCTCATCAAATTGCATATATGAAAATATCTGTATATAACAGCTTTTATAGTAGTGCTTGAAAGTTTGTGAACGCTTAAAATGTTCTATATTTCTGCATAAATATGTTCACACAAGTCCTAAAAGTAGACAAGTAGAACCCAGTTAAACAAATGAGACACAAATATTAAACTTGTTCATTTATTTATTGAGGAAAATGATCCAATATGACATATTTGTGAGAGACAAAAGTATGTGAACCTTTGTTTTCAGTGTCTGCTGTGACCCTCCCTTTACAGCAATAACTGTAACTAAAGGCAGATGCAGCAAAACAGGCCCAAACCCTGATACTACCACCACCATGTTTCACAGATGAGATAAGGTTCTTATACTGAACTACAGTATTTTCATTTCTCCAAACATAACGCTTTTCATTTAAACAAAAAATGTCTATTTTTGTCTCATCTGTCCAGAAAACATTCTTCTAATAGTCTTTTGGTTTGTCCACGTGATCTTTAGCAAACTGCAGATGATCAGCAATGTTCTTTTTGAAGAGCCAGTGGCTCTCTCCTTACAACCCTGCCATGCACACCATTGTTGTTCAGTGTTCTCTTGATGGTGGACTCATGAACATTAACATTAGCCAATGTGAGAGAGGCCTTCAGTTACTTAGAAGTTACTCTGGGGTCCTTTGTGACCTCGCTGACTATTATACGCCTTGCTCTTGGAGTGATCTTTGATAGTTGACCACTCCCTGGGAGGGTAACAATGGTCTTGAATTTCCTCCATTTGTACACAGAGTGTATCAATCTGGGTTCTCTTTATCTACTTTTAGGACTTAGAACATTCTAAAGAGTTCACAAACAAGCACCATTGTATTTCTTAATTTTATACTGTCATAAAATTGTGTGTCTGCAAAAGTGGTGAAATAAAGGTGTATATTAATGTGCATTTAATTTGTGTTTTTTGTGTAAATATAGTGTTTTAATCCATATAGTGTTGTTGCCTTTAAGTGCTGTAAGGGACTTAATCCTGTTTCACCTGCACATCTAGGTAAATGTGATGTGACAGTAAATTTGATTTGATTTAAACTGTTCATTAAAATTCAGCTTGTGTTCAAATTCAAGAATTTTATATGAAGCAGTTACAATAAGATACAACATTTAAGCATAAATGTCTTGCCTGTGGGTTCAGAAAAAATCTTCAGCTTCACTTAAGTAATTTATACAGATCAGTACAGTTTTACATATTTACTCAAGGATATGCTATTCGTGTATGAACAGACACATGTAGATGCGCGCACACACACACAGACACACAGAGCACCAGCAAATCGATGCTCAGTGACCAGTATTAACCTTGAGATGCTTAATTCTATTTGTCCCACCGTCATTTCTGGTTATGGCTACTGCTGTTTCAGCAATCTTTCAATCATCCATATTTCATTTTAACAGCGTCTCATAGCAACAATGAAGTTAAGCTCACATTGTAAGTCTTATTTCTACATTACAAAAACCAAAAGACACCAACACAGCAAATCCATCCATATCATAAAACATACACTAAAAAAACCTGGTGAGGACATCAGAATCTTAATAACATAAATACAATCCAAAAGATGTTATATTTGCATTGTATAAATCAAGTTCTGTTGTGTGTAAGTCATACTGAAAAACACGGTGTCCTACCCATATCCATATCTTTTGATTTGTAAAGAGCAAAATATTACAGTGCCACATTACAGAACAATATACAGTACTCACAAAAAGTTAGGGATATTTGGCTTTTGGATGAAATTTATGGAAAACATAAAATTTCACACTACAGTGATATTGTAATATTGTGGATGAGGCATAAGGAGAATGAGCCAGTCAGGATCCTGTAAACTTTATTGATATGTGAGTGCTAGTGGCCACAGAGACAGGCTGGGCTGTGTGAGTGGCCACAGAGACCTGCTGGGCTGTGTGAGTGGCCACCAAGACAGGCTGGGCTGTGTGAGTGGCCACCAAGACAGGCTGGGCTGTGCGAGTGGCCACCAAGACAGGCTGGGCTGTGCGAGTGGCCACCAAGACAGGCTGGGCTGTGAGTGGCCACCTAGACAGGTTGGGCTGTGTGAGTGGCCACAGAGACCTGCTGGGCTGTGTGAGTGGCCACAGAGACCTGCTGGGCTGTGCGAGTGGCCACAGAGACAGGCTGGGCTGGGAGAGTGAATGTGTGGCTACCATGACTGGAAGGGTAGGAGGCGTGGCCATCATGACTGGAAGGGCACGAGACATGGCCACCGTGACTGGAAGGGCGGGGGTGCTGGAGGTGTGGCTGCTGTGACAGGCAGGACTGGGAGTGAGCTTCTGAGACAGGCCGAACTGGAGTAGGGGCCTCCTTGACGGGCAGGACTGAAAGTGAGGTTATGGTGATGTCCTGTTCCTCTGTGATGGCTCGCTCCGTCATGGTGGCGACCTGCTCTACTATGATGGTGCGCCATGTCGTGGTGGGTTGCTGCGCTGTGGTGGCTCTTTGTGTCATGGTGGCTTGCTCCTTGATGGTGGCTCGTTCTACCACCATGGCAGAGGCCATCACAGCCTGCTCCACCAACTTCACCAGGGTAAACCATGTAAACATGACGTCCAGCAGCCTTTCTCTAATGACGCGACCTCAATTAGCTGGAGCATTGTCGTCCATGAAGATGAAATTAGGCTTGTGTTGTTCATGCAGAAGCACAATAAAAAAGTCTCTCACCGCCCTTAAGTGCACCTTGTGGCATCGTCATCCAATTCCGCAGGCCACTGTTCACAATGAAGCAGTCATCAGTGTGGGATGTGGCCAAAGGACATGCCTTTGTATGTAAATGACAATTTATTGTAGCTGAAACTTCAAACAATCTTTAATGACAGCTATGTATAAAATGTCTCCTTTAAAAAAGAAGCCAAAACATAATTATGTTAAGCAAATTGGTGCACTGTCACTTTAAGAGATAAGCAGCTCCGGTGCAGGGCCTGGACCGGTTTTAAGTGGTTCAGAGTGACAGGCAGTAAGATTCTGGTATTAACCGTTTTCTTACCATGTGTAGCATTACGGTTTGTGCTGCATCTTATATTTGAAACAACTTTTAATTTAAAAGTTTTATTTTTGTTTGCTTTCATCACGTGCACAGTCTGAAATAAACAACCATTTGTTTTTGTTCATGTACACAGTGTCCTGTGGAGTTTTTCTCAGAGTAACGCAGAAACGAGTAATGTTGCTTCAGTCACCAGAACCTTGTTCAGCTCACACACCTCCTTTAGCTGCCACTTTACATACACAAACTTCGTAAATGGGAAACCCATCCTCACATCCATTTTGCAAGTATCCGAAGAAGTCCCACATTGCTGATTTGATGCTGTGTGCTTCAGTGTGACACTGGTGGCCGAGGCAGAGTGAAGGTGCGCATACACAGGTTAGATTTTCAGCTGGCTTGCCTTTTTACTTTATGACCGGTAATAAGCAAACAGCCACGATATGATAACTGTGCATTTTAATACCACGGTACACCGTGAAACCGGTTACCACTGTAACCATATCTGTGCCTCTTCCAGTCTCTCTGTGTCTCTGTTACAACCTGCTGATGACACTCTGTGACACTCTAAGCTCAGTGCTCACTTCTGTCTGAGAACATCCTGTCTGAAGCCTCACAGTGGTGAGGTACTGATGATCAGGTGTTAGGTGTGGTCTCAGTGTGATGATGTCAGAATGTGAACAGTGTGATGAGGAGGAGTTTAAATAATAACTGTAAATGAAGCAGGAAGTTTATCAGTAGATTCATGGATCAAACACTTGAGCTTCCTGTTAGAGAGCAAAAAGTTGTGCAAAAAGCTCAGAAACACTGAACAGTTGGGCATATGCATTCAAAAGTTTAGAGAAGGTCACGTTAAGTTCACCTGTAAGCGTGCATTTTTGGTTCATTCTGAAATGTGAGTAGTGTATTATACTGTAATGATACATAACATTAAAACCCTCAAAACACAATTTAAAGATCAGCCTGCAGTTATTCTGACAAAATGTATGTAGTAGTAAATGTAAAATTGCTTGTTCATGGTCCTGTGACTAATTAATATGTTTGTATATAACTGTATACTACTACTTCTTTACTTGCACTTATGTAGTTTTTTGTCTGTCACTTAAAACTTTTTAATAAAAACAGTCCACAGTTTTTTTTTTATTTACACTTTAAACATAAAATGAGATGGCACTGGGCCCCAAGTGGCTCAGCGGGCAAAGACGCTACCACTATGACCCGAGGATCACAAGTTCGAATCCCGGCCATGCTGTTTGCCATCAACAGCCGGGGCCAAGAGAGCAAAAATTGGCAGTGCTCTCTCTGGGCAGGTAGATGGCGCTCTCACTCTCACTATCACTTTCACATTACAATGTCCGCTGGCTCAGGCGTCTACTGATTGGTCCAGTCGGAGCTGGAGACCCTGTGTACCTTCCTCCGAGCGCAGCGGAGGAGGCTTGTGCTTGCTTGCACCCTCCTAGAGTCAGGGACATTGCAAAAGGGATGGGGAGAGTTCTAACAGATGGGATGTGTTAACTGGCTACTACCACATTGAGAAGGGGATAAAAAATTGGCAAAAACTACAAACTACAAAACCTGTACAATAACATGTTACTTTTGTTCACTTTTTAAACACACTCATCTGTGTGGTGGTGCAACAGCAAGGTTGGTTTTTAAGCATTTAATCTAGTTTATACCATGTGGTATGGTTATGAAGCATTGCTAGTTTGTATTCATACAAGAAAATGTATGTATCGATGTTTTTTAGCCTTTTAGTAGAGATTCAGCTCCTTCTTCAAGAAGATCTAATGACTTAAATGTGATCTACCAAATGGTTGAGCAGAATGTTAAAGGGTTAAGTAAGGGACTTGTGTACTTCTGTCACCTCTCATGAGTGGCCAATACTGTCAATAATGTAATTGTGACTAACATACAACATACGTACATACTGTATAACATGCTATACACTTCACCTCTGACACTTGTCTACAAAAGATAAAGACATCAAGCAAAAAGAAAAAGCTGATCTAACTGAAGTATTGCAGAGATCTTTAAATACAGCCCATGATTTTAAGAAAAGGATCATACGCCATTGTTAATTTTAGCTTCATACCATCATACCCCACAACCTTCTTCCTGTTTTCCCCCCAGAGAGGAAGTTGTGCAAAGAATGCACACCATAGGGGAACTGGGCGCGAATCAGTACAGATTGAGGACCCTTCCTGAAAGGGGGCTATTATTTGATTTGGAATGGTGCCAGAGAGGCACTCCCTCAAAGCCCCAGGGTGGATCACTTGGCTGACTTTTTATTCTCCACAGTACACATGTCAAGTGCTGATGCTGAGGGCCACAAAACCTTCTGCCTTTCATCTCTCCCTGCTCTCCAGCTCCATGAGTAGCACTCTACAGTTTTTAGGACACTTTGTGTAAACTGCATCCATCACAGTGAATTGGTAGCTCTCTGTAGCTAAGTGCTACAGAAAAACAGCTTTTTTCTTCTTGGGGAACAGGGCTCAGATGCACCTTCCTCTTACGTGGGTGCTAATTAACATGAAAGCCTTTGGAAGCCCATATTCTGCCCTTGGACCTCATGTAACAAAGATGTTTTTATCTATTCCTCCATCTTCTGAAATGAATGTCTTTGACACTCCCTTGACGGGTGTTATCAGTCTTCTGCATCCTCTCTTCACCACTGGAGGTTTGAGAATCCAGCTATGAAAATCAGCTATGAGATCCAGAGAGGTACTGCTGGTGTTCCAAAGCATGCAAATACATTTATATCAGCACCTGAATGGAACAGTGTATTCTCACAATGATAATGTGGTTTTGAAGGATGTCTGAGGTCGTTTATTTGTTTGAAGTAGAAATGAGTGTGGATATTATTAGAACTTGTAATTCGGTACCAAGTCAATACCCAAATTCTAAAAACATGACAGGGCTTTTCTGTGGTACCCAAGATACTGAAAGTACATCTGTAGCTGTGATAAGTGCTGGAGAGCATAAGAACCTTACAAAGACAGTCAGACATCAATTACAAAAAAAATAATGAGAAGACAACATGGTGTCAATTGGTGTCAATTATAATGCTGTACAGTTGAGCGTGAAGTATTTTTTTTCCGGATGTTGTAGGTTATTGTTGTCTTTTTCCAATTAAATGAGCATATTAGGTGTATATATTTATAGAAACATACTTTCTGCTTCATATTTGTGGTTGATTGAATTCTTCAGCTCCTTCTTTGAATTGTGTTTGAACTTAAAACAGCAATTAAATTCAAACTGATGAATGTCTTTTTATTACTTGAAGGCTCCATCCCACTCTCATGGCTGCAATCTGAGGTTTATATATATATATTAAATTGTTTATTTTTTCTTGCTGTATTGAATTTGGTTTTGAGAATCATAAGATTTCAAAGGTATCAGCATCAACTTCAAATTTCCGATATTGAGGCATCCCTAGAAATGACCTTGTTTGCAAGAATGGAAAGGTTAGTGTTTCTGTTAGAGAAATAGATTTATTAATTAATTATCCAAAATGAGTAATACCGCAACCCCGTATATACAGTGTATGTACAGGGGTTAGACAATGAAAGTGAAACACCTGTCATGTTAGTGTGGGAGTTTCATGGCTAAATTGGACCAGTCTGGTGGCCAATCTTCATTAATGTCACATTGCACCAGTAAGAGCAGAGTGTGAAGGTTCAGTTAGCAGGT
>BRDA01038140.1:0-33312 GCA_036984385.1 Crenuchus spilurus
TGTTGATGGTGTGAGTGTGTATAATGTATCAGTGCACAGTACAGGAGGAAGTGTTGATGGTGTGAGTGTGTATAATGTATCAATGTCCAGGATCTTCATTAGTAAAGTTATTCATAATTTTTAGGGCAAAAAAGCAAATGGGAAACTCTATGTACTTTAATAATAATAATAATAATAATAATAATAATAATAATAATAATAATAATAATAATAATAATAATAATAATAAGCTACCAAAACCAAATAAAAAAAAGAAGCAAAAAATGCATGTTGACTCAGTAACCATCAGAGATTACAGTAAACATGTAGACTTTAACCCTCACCTGTAGTGATTTGGTCCTCAGAGATCTCTGAATAGACGTTTCTTCTGCATGATAATGAGACCGTCTTCATTGCTATGCATTTTCCTGTGGAGGTAGTGTTAAGAGTTTTCACTTTTGCTTGTCTTTTTTTTTTCCAGCAGGAACCAGGAGACCACAGAGATGTAATCATGCAGTCTCAGCATCAGATACGCTCCTGGAACTTATCAGCGCGCTGGTAGGAAAAAAAAAGGCTGTTCAATCGCTCATGGCAAGAATAAAAGTGAGTAATTTACAGTTGTAATCAACAGCCACAGAGAGAGAGAGAAAGAGAGAGAGAGAGAAAAAACGAAAGAAAAAAAAACGAACAAGCAGAAAATAGAAGGAAGCAAAGAATAGCAGGTTCACGAAAGCATGCCTTGAAGCCTTAGCAACAGGGAGAGGCAAAGGAGGGGAAAAAAGAACTGATTGTGGAGAAAGTTTGAGGGAACTGATAAGAGAGATGGCACAGCATCTCTTCATTTCTCTAGAATGTCAGACTGTTTTTATTCTCTTTTAAGTTAAATAAATGGCACCCATGAGAGCAGCATCAAAATTCAATTCGCTTCTCTTTCTCAGCCGACGTTATTAGGTTTGATTTTTTATTTCTTTTTTGGGAAATCTGAGAATTCTCTGGAAAAAAGGAAAACAGAGTTAGCATGTCTGAGCAGAAAGCTGATGTGTGTTGTTTCGGGTTAGTCGTGTCAGAACGTATGGCACTGTGATAACTGCAGTGCGCTGAGATCCTGTCAAACATCCTGAACATAGAACACAGTTTTACTACTGCTTTTGACTTAAGATTAAAGTCTACAACAATGTTTCCAAGTTTGGTTTGGTACGTGTGGTGTTTATCTGGGAAGGTGGTAATGATCCCTTCCAGAGATTTCTGAGCAGTCTCAAATGGCAAGATTACTATATTACTAACCCTACTACTACCAGTAACCCTACTACTACTAATCCTACTGCTACTATCTACTACTACTACTACTGACCCTACTTCTAACTATACAACTCCAATTAACCTTGATACTACTAATCCTCCTACTATACTAATCGTACTATACCACTAACCCTGCTACTACTTTTAACCTTACTACGACAAATCCTACTACTACTAACTCTACTGCTACTACTAATCTTACTATACCACTAACATTACTACTACTACTAATCCAAGTACTACTACTGACACTACTACTACTATTAACATTGTTACTACTAATCCTAATACTATACCACTATCCCTACTACTACTACTACTACTACTACTACTACTACTACTACTACTACAGTTAACATTACTACTACTAATCCTATTATTATACCACTGACCACACTTCTACTAGTCCTAGTTCTACTACTAATATTACTACTAACATTAGCCTTACTACTACAAATCCTACTGCACCTTCTAACTACTACTACCATTGACCCTACTACTAACTATACTACTACAATTAACCTTGATACTACTAATCATCCTACTATACCACTAGTACTACTAGTTAACATTGCTACTACTAATCCTACTACTATACCACTAACCCTACTACTACTACTACTACTACTACTACTACTACTACTACAGTTAACATTACTACTACTAATCCTATTATTATACCACTGACCACACTTCTAATAATCCTTGTACTACTACTAATGATACTACTACCATTAACCTTACTACTAAAAATTCTACTGCTACTTCTAACTACTACTACCATTGACCCTACTACTAACTATACTACTACAATTAACATTGATACTACTAATCCTACTACTATACCACTAACCCTACTACTAATAATCCTTGTAGTATTACTAATGATAGTACTACTACAATTAACAATGCTGCTACTAATCCTACTACTACAAAATTTACTACTACCATTAATGCTGCTACTACTTCTACTACTACTACTATTTCTATTACTACTACTACTACTACTGCTGCTATTAAAACCATGAGTTTTTCACTTTGCCCTGATTGTGATATATAACAAAATTAATTTAAAGGGGACAGTTTTACAAGGGGTTGGTATTTGTCCTTTTTCTTTCTTGGGGCGTGGCATCCCCTCACATCCTCACTCAAATCCAGCCCTGTTTATAAAACATTTTTATGTCACTAATATGTTACTGCTTCAATCAGAATCAGCCTTCATTCATAAAAGCATTTAGTCTTCAGTCCATTTTTATCCCGCATCATACGGACACTGCTGGTTGAACACAGTGTTATCCTTACGGCTGTGTCCACAACAGACATCCAACAAAAACCACTCAATCAAAATTTAACCAGCCAATGATTTTATGATGATTTGTTTCTTAGACTTGTGATGTAACCTGGAACATAGTTTTGTAATAAAAAAGTGGACCCGCACACAGTCCAGCAGAATAAAGTGAGACTCTGGCCTGAATGTGTATGTTTACGGAGACTGAGGACAGTAGCAGCTCTTATCAGCTAGAACATCATGAGACACATTCTGACCATCTAACTTAGAAATCAACAAATCATAGACTAAAATAAGTCTTTTTGAATGCTTCATACAACAGCTCAGGACAGTGTGACCAACATACAGTTGAATACTTTCATTTCTCACTCTCTTTTTTCAATACTTTCACTTTTTCAGTAAATGCAGCAAAAGATGTTGAAAGTGCCTTCTGTCTTACAAGTGTTATCACTATAGATAGATAGAGATAGATAGACAGAGGGATGGACATATGGATGGTCAGATGGATGAATGGATAGATGTACGGATAGACAGATGGATATAAAGATAGAGAAGAGACAAGACATGTAGATAGATGGATGGATAGATAGACTGACAAATAAACAGATGGATACACAGACAGACAGATGGACAGATAGATGGATGGACAGACGGATGGATAGACAGACAGACAGACAAATAGACATAGACAAATAGATAGATGGATGGATAGATAGAGGGATAGATACACAGACATACAGACAGACAGATGGATATATAGAGATAGACAGATAGACGGATAGATACACAGACAGACAGACAGATAGATGGAAAGACAGAGATAGATGGACGGACGGATGGATAGATGGACAGATGGAAGGAAAGACACAGACAGACAGATATACAGATAGATGGTTAGATGGATGGACAGACAGAAAGAAAGAAAGACAAAGACAGACAGGTGCATACATAGACAGATAGATAGATAGATGATGGATGGATAGATAGAGATAGACAAACGAATGGATGGATGAACAGACATAAGGATGGATGGATAGATGGACAGACAGGTAGATAGACAAACGGACAAAGAGATGGATGGACAGACAGATGGACATATAGACAGACAAATGGACAGAAAGACAGATGGATGGATAGATAAATGGATAGATGGACAGACAGAAAGATGGATAGATGGATGGATGGATAGATAAAGATAGACAGATGAATGGATGGATGAACAGACGGAAGGATGGAAGGATAGATATACAGATAGACAGATAGATGGGTAGAAAGATATACAGAGACAAGACATATAGATAGATGGAAGGATAGATGGATGGACGGACAGATAGATAGACAAACGGACAGACAGACGGAGAGAAACAGACAGATAGATGATTAGATGGATGGACAAATAGACAGATGGACACATGGACAGAGACAGATGGACAGATGGATACATGTATAGAGAGACAGACGGACAACAGATGAGTGTGTATCCACAGTAAGCACAGTGCTCAGTGTGTTATATACTCATTGTATATAGTATAGGATGTTCAGTGTGTTATATACTCACTGTATAATAGTATATGATGCTCAGTGTGTTATATACTCAGTGTATAATAGTATAGGATGTTCAGTGTGTTATATACTCACTGTATAATAGTATATGATGCTCAGTGTGTTATATACTCAGTGTATAATAGTATAGGATGATCAGTGTGTTATATACTCATTGTATATAGTATAGGATGCTCAGTGTGTTATATACTCAGTGTATAATAGTATAGGATGTTCAGTGTGTTATATACTCACTGTATAATAGTATATGATGCTCAGTGTGTTATATACTCAGTGTATAATAGTATAGGATGATCAGTGTGTTATATACTCATTGTATATAGTATAGGATGCTCAGTGTGTTATATACTCAGTGTATAATAGTATAGGATGTTCAGTGTGTTATATACTCACTGTATAATAGTATATGATGCTCAGTGTGTTATATACTCAGTGTATAATAGTATAGGATGATCAGTGTGTTATATACTCAGTGTATAATAGTATAGGATGATCAGTGTGTTATATACTCAGTGTATAATAGTATAGGATACTCAGTGTGTTATATACTCAGTGTATAATAGTATAGGATGTTCAGTGTGTTATATACTCAGTGTATAATAGTATAGGATGCTCAGTGTGTTATATACTCAGTGTATAATAGTATAGGATGCTCAGTGTGTTATATACTCAGTGTATAATAGTATAGGATGCTCACTGTGTTATATACTCAGTGTATAATAGTATAGGATGCTCACTGTGTTATATACTCAGTGTATAATAGTATAGGATGATCAGTGTGTTATATACTCAGTGTATAATAGTATAGGATGCTCAGTGTGTTATATACTCAGTGTATAATAGTATAGGATGCTCAGTGTGTTATATACTCAGTGTATAATAGTATAGGATACTCAGTGTGTTATATACTCAGTGTATAATAGTATAGGATGCTCAGTGTGTTATGTACTCAGTGTATAATAGTATAGGATGATCAGTGTGTTATATACTCAGTGTATAATAGTATAGGATACTCAGTGTGTTATATACTCAGTGTATAATAGTATAGGATGCTCAGTGTGTTATGTACTCAGTGTATAACAGTATAGGATGATCAGTGTGTTATATACTCAGTGTATAATAGTATAGGATACTCAGTGTGTTATATACTCAGTGTATAATAGTATAGGATGCTCAGCGTGTTATATACTCAGTGTATAATAGTATAGGATGATCAGTGTGTTATATACTCAGTGTATAATAGTATAGGATGTTCAGTGTGTTATATACTCAGTGTATAATAGTATAGGATGCTCACTGTGTTATATACTCAGTGTATAATAGTATAGGATGATCAGTGTGTTATATACTCAGTGTATAATAGTATAGGATGCTCACTGTGTTATATACTCAGTGTATAATAGTATAGTGTAAAAGACATTTTTTCTTCATCTTTGTTTACATTTATGTCTTCAGGATAGCAGTGAAGTGTAAAACTGTGTTTGAAGACTCCAGTGAGGCCACAATTACAGTGTCTGCACAGCTTCATCACCAGACATCATTGCTGTAATCGTACCTCCTGTAAAAACGTCTGAACTGTGAACACGTGAGCTCTCCGAATGCTTCACGAGACACCGCATTTCCTTAAAGCTTTGAAATGCTAAATGAGATGGAAAAACAAATTAGCCCTCAAAAGCTCAGCACCTATAATTAATGACCACAGCCAGGTCCAATAACCAGATAGCTTCTCGGGGAAGAGACCCGGCCCGTTTTAACAGCACCGGCAGACGGAAGCGGCGGCGCAGGCGAAATCTGAAGCTTGTCCTTTTTATCTATTTTCCATCTCGCAAACAAGTGATGTGTCTTATCTTCTCAAAAACAGAAATGCATAGGCACACATGCACACGTGCACACACACACAGCCCTATTGATGTCAGCCCCAGCTCTCAGTTATCATCTGCACACAGCCAGGCTTTCTATCGAATCAGGGGAGCAGGGTTAAATAAAACTAGATGGCTTTCACTTTCAATCATATCCCCCTCTCACTGTGCTGCAGCCCAACAGGTGCAGGAGATGAGAAGTCTTTTGAGGTATAGGACACAGACCGAGCCTGCAAAGCAGCCGTGTACTCGCTCTCCTTTATATGCAGATCTGCACGCCTTCTCTTTTAGGAGTACCGAAATGACGACAATGTCAACAAGCCCACAGGTGACACGTGAGATGACGTAGTTCACTAAATTAAGAGATTGAGACAATGATGAGACAGCAGGGAAACAGGAGTTACTCATTTTGCTCTCTATGTTTGATGTTCAAAAGATCCTCATCGTGGATAACGAAGAACAATAGTTTAATAATGTTTATTACAGCCATCTTTTTTAAACATGAGTCATGTATAAGTAGGCCATCTCCTTTAATGTTATGAGCTCTACTGAGTTTCACATAAGAGAGATATTTGTATTCTAGTGATGCGCAGTCTTAATCAGCCAAAATGGGGATTTTTTTTGTTTATTTTGTCAGATTTGTATTTATTTATTTATTTATTTTGAATTTTGATAACATTCTTCATTTGTTACATTTATTTAATAAATTAATTATGAAAAAAAAAAGATTTTCTTTTTCAGACTGCTAAAACTATTAATAATAATAATAAAACTTTTAAGTAAAATCTAAAACATGTTTTGGTTTGTTTAACACTTTTAAGTTTACTACATGATTCATTACGTGTTCCATCATAGTCTGGATGACGTCAGTGTTAATTTACATTGTAGGAGAAAAAATAAAAGCATTGAATGGTACTGTATATTTAACTAATGTACTATATAATGTATATATTATTTGTTTTAATGCTGTAGAATGAATATTATGTAATATTTTAAGATGTACTGCTCTGGCTATGGAACAAAAATCATAATTTCTAATCAAATATTTTGCATACTGATATGTTGATATTCAAACAATGCTACTGCTCCATAGATGTTTCTCAAATTTTACATACACACATAAAAACATTTTACAGACGGCTTACATAGACAACTGATTTTTATCATATTTAAGCTCACAAAGCACTTATTTAATTTACACATTATATATACAATATTCAATATTCAGTCATAATACTCAGGGTTTCATTCAGTTCTATCTGATTTTTATTCAGTTTTATCAGTTTTTTTTTTGCATATTCTCAGGTTTCACTCAATATTATTAAGATTTCATTTAAATTTCTCAGGTTTTCATTTATTATTTTAAATTTTTTATTCAATTTTCTCAAGTTTTATTTTAAATTTGCATGTTTTCCTTCAGTGCTAACATCTTTTATTCTGTTTTCTCAGTTTTTTATTATTATTATTATTATTATTTTTTCAGGTTTTCATTCAATATCTATTCCATGTTCTTGGTTTTCTTTCAGTTTTCTGAGGTTCTAGTCAATGTTCGTGAGCTTTTATTCAATATTCTCAGGTTTTTAGTCAATATTCTTGAGGGTCCTCACATGCACGTCATTTGCAAAAACATCTCTTTAAAGAAACTTCCATTGACTAACATTATAGCTGGACCAAATGGATAAATGTAATCTAAACGTGACCTCATCTGTGGCATCTTTTGGGTACCTTATGCACTAAATAAACAAGTTGAATGTTTAAATGCAGCATCTTTGCGTTCTTAACCTCAGCGCCTTGCCTGGTATGCCTCCGTCTTCTAAGAAAAGCCCTGATTCAGGAGGATTAATAAATAGCATTAAAACAAGGCACCGGCTGTAATGGTTTGATGCATCCCAATGTGCGTATTGATTAATAAACACTCGCAGGATCCCATTTCCCAGATATACTGCCTCCGCCACTCTCCTCCAGCTGCTGGGGAAGCGACTTTCTGGACAAATGTCTTTCGGCTTCAGCGCCCCAATCTGAGCCAGGTTGGTTTTTATGCGCCTGTGTTTTGCGGCCCCCTCCTGTGCTTTCTTGTCTCTGCTTGATTACCTGTCCCTTTGCCTATGAATAAACATAAATCACGCCCCTAAAAAGGGCTTTTCCATAAATTTCATCGCGAAAGAGCGCTGAACGGAGAGGAATGTAGATGATCAGCGTATTTTATTGATTGATTTATTTATTTAGATGGGAACACGTTTCACATGGTCGTCCTCATCTGTAGGCTATCATCAGAAGTGATCGCTGGCAGTATAAAACAGAACACATGGCCCAAGGGGACGGTATCTCCAACATCATAAAGTCCTTTGATTTTCATTTAGGAGGAGATTTGATTCATTATGTAACAGCGTGAAGCTCAGGTTTATGTTGAGGACATGCTGGCTGAACTCTGGCGCTCTTGAGCTCAGCATAAGCAGATGAGATAACAGTTATCAGTGCGGTATCTCTCAGTGTTATGCTGTGCTAATTTCAGCTTAAACGCACCGGCTCATATGAACATGAAGGTGACTGTAGCCCTATTGGGATTGGATTAGTTTATCGGCGGGGTGTCTATAATGAAACATTTTACTGTGATGAGACTCCTGCATCTGGACAACAGTAGGAGTTTCTGGGAGTTGTATTTCTTACAGATTTGGATATGTCAAGACTTTATTCACTTATACGCTTATGCATTTATCTATTCTTCTTAAGACTTGTCTATAGATAGTATTTGACTATATCATGAAAATGTTGCGCCAACCATTGTCGTAGGCAAACTGGACCTATCTTATCATTAGCTTGAGTTGGGCTGTGAGCTCAGTGTCTAACATACTGGACACCAAGTAGACCAAGTTCATTCAGGCCAAGCAAATTATTGAGTCTCTTCAAAAGCATTTGTTTTTAATTATTTGTGATTGGTGAAGGTTTGTGTTGGTTCTGTGCACTAAATACCTCTCATAGCAGCAGCCAAACATCTTGTGGCGGACCATACATTTCACACCTAGGCCTTCAGTAATGCTCTGTCTGAATCAATCTACCTCTCAGAAACTAATTTATGGTTATTAAAAACATTTAATAAGCAGAAATACAGTATAAAGAGTCATTGCATCGCAGAGATAACTCCTGTAGCCTTAATAAATGCCTCTATTAAATAAACAAACCAGGGGTGCACAAGTCTCCTACTGGAAAAAAAAAAAATTGCTGTGCGCTTCAGTTCCATCAAGACATCCTTTCCTATCGACATCAAAGCTAATGCTAACTGGATTGACTATCCAATCAACTGCTCTGAATTCAGTGACGTTGCCAGATGCCTGCTAGAGGGCCCTGATGACAACAGCTCAAAATCTGATTGGTTGAAGCAACAGTTTCATCGACATTTATTTATTTATTTGTATTTTTTGTATTGTGTACTGTAAAATGTAAATGTAATTGTATTGTAAACGTAAAATTGTAAATGTAAACATAAATGTATTGTGAAGGCCTCAGGCAGACATCTTTGACTTTGACCCTGCCTGGCAACAAGTGATGGCTGAAATGTGATTGGTTAAATGCTTTAATATGAAAATGCATGTCTGGAAACAGCACAACCATCGGAAAAGCTATAAATGGAAGCGGACAGACCATTTGGAATTAATTAATAAGTATTCATTGACAAAATATAATTAACATCACTTTGTGATACAGATATTTCTTAGGCCAGCAGAGAAGGCCTTGCAGGCCTGACGACCCACCAATGCTCAATACCTAGTGAGCTGTCTAACTATTCATTGTCTAACTAGTCGGCGTTCTAACCATCATCCACCATTATAAGACAGATAAATGAAATGCTCTTGTGATGACATCACTTATTCCTGCCCACAGGCATTTACTTACCTCAGCTGTCAAAATGGCCTCAACATATCACTACCATAGATCTCCTGTAGTTTTTAGAGTAATTTTAATAGAATTAAATGTAAGAATAAAATGTTTAAAAGTAATTTCACTGATTGCTCTGACACTCTTCTTGCGTCCACCACACTGTGTTGCATTGTGGGATTGCTTTAACAACTGAGGAAGCATTCGTAAAATGCTGGAAAATCATGGACATTGACATCCAATCAGATGACTGGGTAACGGGTACTTTGGTCTTTATTCTAGTCAAGGGACGACAAAATAAAAATGGATATGCTGTATCTGTGCACACATAAAAGCACAGAGGAGCTCCTGTAAAAGAAGAAATAACCAAAGGACCCCCGTGTACATATAATCCAATCCAGATAGGACTGATGACGTCAAGTAAGGTTAAAAAATGGTACCTTCTGGTCTTCATGAGAAATGTGCTTTAAAATATGAGCTGTTGCTTTGAGAACCCTCCATGAAATATCATAGCCAGAGACATTAATCACTGTTTCCATACCGCAGTCCGATATCTTCCTAATGTGGTTAGTTTATATTCATAATTCACTGTCTTATCCTCTGCTATTAGCTGCAGTTTGACCTTTGCGGTCCACACAAAGAATCTATGTTTCAGTCGGTCATCCCATTTGTCCCTTCACCACACTCCAGTGGGAAAGATAATTAGAGTTCAAACGAAAAAGTGTGTGTGTGTGTTTGTGGGGCACCACTCTTTAACAATGAACTGGTCAATGCCTGCACATTCACCTCCTATTTTCGTCATTCGCCTTTATCTAATGCAAAATCAATACGGCAGCATGGGAGGAAGTTAAAGCCTCGTTAATGGTGATGAGGAGCTACTTAATGGTGCTTCTACCATGGTTTAGTGGCCACTGAAGGACTGCTCGTGTCTAATAATTATTTGTCTCCCTGCGATGCTAAAGAGGACCCTGTCTATTAGAGCTCAGGCTAGAACTGCTACGTAGCCTAATGCTGAAATGCTGATACAGGAAAGGTTCTAGACCTGGGCTGACGGTGGTTTTATTGTCAGTGTTGACCCATTAATTTACAGCAGCACTCAGAGTTTTACAGAATTGTATTTCTGAACCTCACTTTCTTTCCTCGCTAGCGATTGGAGGCTATAATAAAGCACAGCTGTTTACTCTTCACTAGAAGATTAGCACATCAATGAATTGTGGATGTACTAGAGTAGAGATATTAGTACATAAACAGATATTACAACCATCCTAAATATTAGAACGGGACTACTAGTCCATAAACAGACTCAATTTAATTTAATCAGCTTTATTTAAACTCAGGGTAACATAGAAACCTTTAGAAAATGATTCTATATAGCACCCAAAAGGGTTCCACTGTTTACAAGATTGACATTGTAACTACAGCAGAACCCTTTGTGGGGCTACTGTATATAGAACCATTTTCAAAAAGGTTCTGTATAGAACCATCTACAACACATTTCTCATCAAGTTGAAGAACACGTTCACCATGCAAAGAACCCTTATGGTCTTTGAGTGTTCATGATTCTATAGAGAACCATTCTATTTATTAAAGAACCTTTGTAGTATTTGAGTGTTCAAGGTTCTATAGAGAACCATTATATTTACTAAAGAACTCTTGAAGGACCATCTTTTTTAAGAGTGTATATACTGTAGAATCATGAACTCTCAAAGAACCCAAAGAGTTCTTTCTATGGTTAAATGGTTCTTCAAATTGATGAGAAATGTGCTGTTGATAGTTATATACAGAACCTTTTTTAAAAGGGTTCCTCTATTATTACAAGCTTGACATCATAACTACAGCAGAACCATTTTAGGGGCTATGTAGAACCATTTTCAAAAATGTTATGTATAGAACCATCTACAGCACATTCCTCATCAAGTTGAAGAACCATTTTACCATACAAAGAACCCTTATGGTCTTTGAGTGTTCATGGCTTTATAGAGAACCATTATATTTACTAAAGAACCCTTGTAGTCTTTGAGTGTTCATGGCTCTATAGAGAACCATTATCATTACTAAAGAACCCTTGAAGGACCATCTTTTTTAAGAGTGTATATAGAACCATGAGCACTTAAAGAACCCAAAGGGTTCTTTGCATGGTTAAATGGTTCTTCAGATTGATGAGAAATGTGCTGTAGATGGTTATATACAGACCTTTTTTGAAAACGGTTCTATACAGCACCAAAATGGTTCCTCTGTTATTACAAGCTTGACATCAACACTACAGCAGAACCCTTTTGAGGACTATACAGAACCATTTTCAAAAAAGTTATGTATAGAACCATCTACAGCACATTCCTCATCAATCTGAAGAACCCTTTATCCATGCAAAGTGTTCCGTTGAGTGTTCCTGCTTTTATATAGAACCATTTTCTTTACTAAAGAGCCCTTAAAGAACCCCCTTTTGAAGAGTGTAAAGGCCTGTACGGGAGAGAGCACAATTTGAGCAGACTTGTGTACAGAAATTCTTCTCCAAGCATTACATTATGTGCTTTAGCTAAAAAACATCCTGCAGATGTTCTGTGTTCATGACAGTGAGTTTGACTGACGGGCCTGAAAGCAGTGTCTCTGCTCCGGCGTCTGCTGTGCGAGAAAACACAGATGGTTTTTGCTCATCTGTGTGTGAGCGCTGCTCCATGTTGATGTACCTCCTGTGTGAGTGAAGAGTTTCTGTGACACCCTGTTATCCCACCAAGTGACAATGAGTATTGATCAGAGCAGAGAAAAAGCAAACGAAGGACAGATCTCAGTGTTTCTGAACCAAAACCTCTGCTAATACTGACGCTGTTGAGCTTCTGGAGGTTTGTATTAGATTTCAGAATGCTGCAGAGCCCTCCACTGATTTCAGAACGTCATCCAGACATTCAGGGGTCCATATTTGTTGACCATGACCACTAGAAAAAGACCAGTACCATTAATGATGGGTTTTATTTTGCATTTACTTTAATTACAACAAAAAGCAGGTGTGAAACCTTTTAAGAAGCTTCCTCGCTGGCATCTCGCCCCTCCTGCATCGCTGCTTTATTGGATGTGTACAGTACCAGTCAAACATTTGGCAGCTTCCTGTTATTATGGTTGTTCATGATTTAAAAATGTTCTGCATTGTAGATTAATACTAAAGTCATCCAAACTCTGAGTAAACACATATGTAATTATTTACTAAACAAAGAAGTAAACACTCCAGAACATGTTTATATTTTACATTCTTGTTTAGTTGCAGCTTTCTTGGCATTTTCTCAGTCAGCTTTATGAGGTAGTCACCTAGAATGGCTTTCAGTTAACAGTTGTGTCTTGTCAAGAGTTCATGATTTGCATTTCTTGCCCTTTTAATGTGTTTGAGACATCAGTTGTGTGTCTACTTTGAAGTAAAATCTAAAACATGTTTAGGTTTGTTTACACTTTTAAGTTTACTACATTTTTCCTTATGTGTTCACTCAGAGTCTGGATGACTTCAGTGTTCACTTACAATATAGGATAAAAAATAAAAACATTAAATGAGAAGGTGTGTCCAAACTTTTGACTGGTTCTGTAAATATGATTTGTCAAATTTACGAGAGTCAAAATGATCTACAATTTAGTTAAACTTAAAACTGTTACGTTACTGTTACATCAGTTCATTTATGGCTGCAGTGCAACAAAAAATGGCCACTCCACATAGGATTTGCACTGTCTATTCATTCGTTGCAGATACATTTGGACATCTGCAAACTAAATTTGTAACGATACTGTAAGGAAGGTGAAAGATTCTTAAAAAAGAAACATTACTGGTGACGAGACGGATTCATCAATACAAGCTTGAGAGTAAACAGCAGAGTCTGGAATGGAAACATCCTCATTTGCCCACCAAGAAAAAGTTAAAGAGTCAAACATCGCCTGGAAAATTGATGTTTACAGTTTTCCGTGTCCTGAAAGAAGCCATAAGAGGATGGAGATTAATTTCTGATGAAGACAGTGGTGCACTGAGGCTCAGAGCTCAGTCAAAACATGTTTTAATAATTTAACATACTCACCAACAAAGAAGAAATTGAATATTTTTTGTGGGCACTGGGTGGGGCGTGGGTCATTAATAAGTCAATGTTTTTCTTTTTTGTTTTTTTTTTAAGACATATTGCTATGAAGCATTGGCGATTTGCAGTCATACAAGAAAGTGTTGCATTTCTGACCTCTAGTGGATTTTTTTTAGCCTAATATATCTCTACTGATTGGTAGAGATGGCACAATCACATTGTGTTAAGTTCAACACCATCTTCAAAAAGATATAGTGACTACCAAATGGTTGAGCAGAAAAGGGTTCATGAGGGAATATAAATATGCTTGTATGAAATTTTTTTATTTTTTTGTGTTATTTATTTAATAAATAAATAAATATAAAACAACAGATAATGTATACACCTCTTTATACACAATAATAATAATAATAATAATAATAATAATAATAATAATAATAATAATAATAATAATAATAACAATGCTATACAGACACATCATTCTGCCATCTTTAAATAGAACAAAAATGTTAGATATTATTTATATTTCATTCCTTCATTTATTATATTTCATTCTCTCCAGGTGCTGTAATTTTAATAGCCTAAAGCTTGGTCAGTTGAAGCTGTACACTCACTGCTCGACCTCAGAGCACAGCCATTAGCTCATTAGCAGCTGAAAGCTCGTTTTATTGACTCACTAGCAAAACATCTGCGTGAATTGGGTTGCTTCATGTAAATGAGATGTAAATGAGGCACTTGTAGACTGTGAAATGATTCATCATATGGGCTCAGATGCTTGTACTTTAAGTTTCATGAATCAGACAAATTTGCAATTGTTGTTCACATCTTTTATTACATTAAATCACTCATTTTTATATTTGTACACATTTGTATGTAGAACTGTAGACACGTGTCTAAGAGAACACATATGACATAGGCATTTAAAATATTTGTTGCATTAACGTGGGAGCAGGTATTGGTCATAGCCATTATGTGGACAGTAGGGTGGAGGACCCACAGATGTCCTCTAAGGAGGATGCTCTCTCTTTAACATTAGTTAAATATGGCAGTGGCATCATTGTGATCTGCAGGTGAATGTGAGTGTGAAATATTCAGGTAGCTATGATAGCTAACATAAGTGAAGGCTGATTGATGAGAGTTCACAAAATGGCTTGTTTTCCACTACACTGCAGTTACTAACACTTCTTAGTAAATATGGTACCAGCAGAACATTCTGAAAGCTTCCCAGACAAGAAAGTCATCACCATGTCCAGTTTAACCCCCTGGAATCTGAAGGTATTTCAGACACTCTGATGTAGTGATTTTTTTTTACAAATTACACATATCTAAAATTATTTTTCCCAAAAGTGCTACACAGACTTTAGTTCAGCACAAACTCAGCAAAAACAGAGTCAAAGCAGTAAGAGTGTCATAAATCTATATTCTGATTAAATCTGCTCTAAACTTACTTTCCAAAAACTTGTTTTCAGATGTGCAGATATATTGTGAAAAAACACTCTAAACATTTCTAGTCAATACTTTTGAGCTCAGAACTGAATATACAGAGGTGTTGGCTACACTGAATATACTTCTCTGTCTTCCCAGTGCAAAATGATGGGAGGTAAAGTATTGTGCAATATATATATATATATATATATATATATATATATGTAATTTTACAAATGACTGAGCTAATGCTATTATATCTAATATTCAGTGAATGGAAGGAAGTTGTGGGCAGTTACAATAACAGAGGCCTCAGTATGTGTGCAAAAACATGTTAAAAAGAACCAACTAGTATTAGCATTTCTATAAAACACTTCCTTTTAAAATGCAGTCTACCATCACATTCATTTATATTCTCGGGATGCTAGTTGGAGCATTTTGTAGCGCAATTGGCAGAAATTCAGTGGAAAGTTAGACAGCAATTTGTTGTCTACAAATGCCACTTTTCAGAGCACATTTAGCTTTGTTCGCTAATAAGCGCAGGTTTCCATGTTATTGTGTTGTCAGTCACTTCTCTCTGATATTTGTGAGGGATAAGTGGGCCTGAAGCCTCTGTTTTCTCAATTATGTATCTCTCCCACCATAAATGACAACGTTCCTCCAATTCTGCACCATCCATTCTTATCTCCCTCACATTTGAATACTTCAGCACTTCAGCGTACGCGCCCTGATCGCCAGATTTTGACCAAATTTAACTTTTCCCCTCAAGTAAGCACTTTCCATTCGCCCGCCGCACCTCTTTGATCCCAAACAAAGACCTTGCCATCTGTCAGTGTCACTTTGGCGACAAAGTGGCTACGATTAATTGAAAAACAATGAGGGGGCAAATGGGTGGGTCAGAGCAATCTTCACCGCCGCCTTGCAGGGTCAGCCCCTCATTCCCGCAGAGCGGGGCCTGCCTTTGGAATTAGCCACCGAGATGTCAGAGCCTGTTCAGTCAAATAGCCTAACCTGCTCTGCGTCTCTGAGGAGAGGCGACAGATCTGCAGCCCTTACGTCCTCGTCGTCTACAGGGAATTGGTGTTGAAGGGAATATGCTTGTGTGACATGATTGGCCTGGACTTCTGCCTCTGTCTGGTGGGTGCATTGTGACTGGTTGAGGCATTTCTTTGCATTGATAGGCTCTGGCACAAGAAGCCTAGCCCTGACTTCAGTTCATCTGTTGGTCAAGCTAGATTTACTACAGTCTGTCTCACTGCTTTGTTCTGTATTTTTTATTGTTGGGTCTTGACCCAACAGTACTGTTCTGTTGGTACCAGAGACTTCTGTTTTGTCTAATTAGGCTTTAATACTTTGTCTGACTTGTAGGGGTGTATGAAAGTAAATATCTCAGTATTCTGTTTTACTTCTCAAAAACATTATCATTTTTAATTAAAAGGTAGTGTTATTATGTTGGATGGTACAATTATGGGAAAAATGCAAAATGTATAAAAAGCTTTTCTGTTACTCAGATTTTAAGGATATGGTGGTGTTTTATACAATAATAGTTGACCTAAAATAAGATTTGTTAAAATCCACGATAAATTGCATTGTTTACAGTATTGCTATATATCACAATACATGTCAATATAGCCTTACAGGTCTTATTAAGCACCAACTCCCTAGGAGGAATGTTATTTCTTTATCCAGTACATGTGTATATGCTTAGGACAACAACAAAGACCTAATTGATCTGGACTTCAACATATTTGTAACTGCTGCTTAATAGATATAAAAAAATATATAAACTAACCTTTGATGTCAATACTGATGTTTTGTTTTGAATAAGTGACAACTCAAAGTGCATGGATAGTAAAACAATTCCCTCATAACCTTATATCTACCAAAATCAAAATGTTGTTTGTCTGTAGAACTGATTTTATATAATATAAAAATATTTCAAATGTAAAACAAAAAATACCAACCCAACCACTCAACCTACTCACTCAACCAATAAAACCAACCCAACCAACTCACTCAACCAATCCAACCAATCCAACCACCCAACCAACTCACTCAACCAACCCAACCACCCAACCAACATACTCAACCAATCCAACTGACTCACTCAACCAATCCAATCTCCCAACCAACTCACTCAACCAATAAAACCAACCCAACCACCCAACCAACTCACTCAACCAATTCAACTGACTCACTCAACCAGTCCAACCAATCCAACCTCCCAACCAACTCACTCAAACTATAAAACCCACCCAACCAACTCACTCAACCAATCCAACTGACTCACTCAACTAATCCAACCAACCCAACCACCCAACCAACTCACTCAACCAATTCAACTGACTCACTCAACCAGTCCAACCAATCCAACCACCCAACCAACTCACTCAACCTATAAAACCCATCCAACCAACTCACTCCATCAATCCAACTGACTCACTCAACCAATCCAACCAACCCAACCCAACCACCCAACCAACTCACTCAACCAATCCAACCACCCAACCAACTCACTCAACCAATCCAACCACCCAACCAACTCACTCAACCAATAAAACCAACCCAACCACCCAACCAACTCACTCAACCAATCCAACTGACTCACTCAACCAACCCAACCACCCAACCAAGTCACTCAAACTATAAAACCCACTCAACCAACGCACTCAACCAATCCAACTGACTCACTCAACTAATCCAACCAACCCAACCACCCAACCAACTCACTCAACCTATAAAACCCACTCAACCAACTCACTCAACCAATCCAACTGACTCACTCAACTAATCCAACCAACCCAACCACCCAACCAACTCACTCAACCAATCCAACCACCCAACCAACTCACTCAACCAATCCAACCACCAAACCAACTCACTCAACCAATAAAACCAACCCAACCACCCAACCAACTCACTCAACCAATTCAGCTGACTTACTCAACCAGTCCAATCAATCCAACCACCCAACCAACTCACTCAACCTATAAAACCCACCCAACCAACTCACTCAACCAATCCAACCAACCCAACCACCCAACCAACTCACTCAACCAATCCAATTGACACACTCAACCAATCCAACCAACCCAACCAACTCACCCAACCAATAATAATAATAATAATAATAATAATAATATTAATAATAATAATAATAATAATAATAATGCATTTTATTGATATAGTGCTTTTTTAGAGACCTCAAATACACTTTACAACAGGTACAAATACAGCATAAAGGTAAAAATACAGCATTAATTAAAATAAAAAAACATATAAAACAAACAACAACAATAATGCAATTTCTAGTGCCATGAAAGAAGAGAATGATAAATGTGGCACTAGGCAATAAAAATACTCATTACAAGTTAAAAGCTATTTTAAACAGATGAGTTTTGAGGAGTGACTTGAAAGTTGGCAGAACAGGACAGTCACATATTTGTTTTCGGAGAGAGTTCCAAAGTGATGGAGCAGCAACAGAAAAAGCTCAATCACCCCAGGTCCGATGCTTGGTCCTAGTGCTTATGGACTGAAGGTTTGCATCAGAGAAGTGAAGCTACGGGATGGAGTATAATGATGAAGCAGATCGGTGAGTTAAGAGGGGAACTGATGGTGGAATGCATTGGGGAACAGGGAACCAGTGGAGATCTTGCAGGACAGGTGTAATGTGATCACGAGAGCGAGTGTGAGTTAGCAGACGCGCAGCTGAGTTCTGAATATACTGAAGTTGTTTTTTAGGATTTTGTTAGGTGTACCACAACAAATGCTATTGCAGTAGTCGATTCTGGATGTAATGAAAGCTTTGCCACATTTCACAATTTTTGAGTAAATATTTAGTGTTTGAGCTTTGTCATTTTGACTTATGGCCAGTGTAGCAAGCATGGTAGAAGCTTATTTTCTTGGCCTGCATCCATACCACCTGCATAACAGAATACACAAATCCACTGAAGCTAAGCAGGTCTGGATCTGGTTAATACTTGGATGGGAGACCGACAAGTAAAAGCTTGCATGTTGGTGGATGGATCCCAATGCCTCAGTCAATAAATCATATTTCAAATGAAATGAAAAAATTCCCGCTCCTAATCTTCATCTTCATAGACTGGCTCATCCTCACCTCTCTGTCTAGTAGCTAATGTGTGGTGAGAGTTGTAGTGCGAACCGCTGCAGGTAGATGCTGACCGTTGTGGGGGCAGAGGTGTTTTTCCCAGATGTCAAAGAGCTTTGATTGGAACTGTACGTTTGCATTGCATAACCTGCATGTCTAAATCCATAGCCATAGGTTTGTGTTTTGTTTGTGATACGAGGTCACATGATGAAGGGTCAGGCATGGCTGTTAGGCATGATGCAGAGTGTCAGCTTCCCTTCAAGCAGCCACAGGAGGACAACCTTGCAGTGGTATTACATCAGTCAGTCTTTAGTGAGAGGGTTTTATATGTGTGGGGAGAGAGAGAGAGAGAGAGAGAGAGAGAGAGAGAGAGAGAGAGAGAGAGAGAGAGAGAGAGAGAGAGAGAGAGAGAGAGAGAGAGAGGGAGGGAGGCCCTTTTCTGTGGGCTCAGCAGAACGGATCATCCTCTCTCCTCCAGCATGCTTTCAGACTTGACTGAGCACCCGGCAGCCTCCACTGACCTGCTTAAATGTACCTGTGTACGGGTGCACATATAAAACAACTGTCAGATCCTTTCTTAGGGGTACTGCTTTGACAAAGGATTGCGGTCAGTCTCTGTGCACTAGTGTGTGAAAAGTGGCACTATCTAACGTGACCTTCACTGTTCCACTGCCCCCTGCATGCTCATGCTCATGGGATTTGTTGTTGGCTTGTTTGCTGCAGGGTTTTATGTCAGGAAGTGGAATGTGATGGAGCCGCTGGCTCCCACAGTGGTCAGCAGGGTTGTTGACCTAGTGCTGAGGGGCTGCAGGTTGAAGATGTCCTTCCACTGTTTGTTGTGGTAATGCCCCTGAGCAACCTGCTTAAAAACCTACTTTACACAAATGTTTCTTTACTCTAAATGTGGTCAGTCAGCCAAGATGTTTGGTGTCTGAAATCTGCCACTTTAATGTTATTCTGGACCTTTGGGGCTCAATTGGCTAACAAGTGGACCAGTGGTTTTCAGCCTGTTAGCCATGCCCCCCCAGTGGACCAGAATGGTAATGCTAGAGGACCATTGGCTAAAGTAAATTTTTTACATGTTATTGTTAAACATTGTTGTAAATTATTTGCAATATAGCTTGTTCATTGATCTGTTGTACAGTAGTATGTAAGCTGACAGAACTAGCTGGTGAACTAGCACCTGGAGTCGGCATTCCTGCCAGTGGGGACAAAACTGAAATTCCGGAAAACTTATATAATAGCAAGTTTTATTCTAGAAACAAAACTAAACATACCTCGGAAACCTTAAAGGCTCTGTTTTTCAAATATATACAGCTTGAATCAAAATATATATTTTAGATACGTATTTGTGAGAGGAGCTTAGACACATTTTCCAGAGCGAGTTGTACACTAGTGCATTTTTTCCTGCCAAATGATGTGATATTCCACATATATGGAACGTGAAATGAACAAAGACATCTCACCTGAGTACTCACTGCTATCTCATGAATATTCAATATAAGGTTAGTGGCTGAGGAAAACAGAGTGTCACCTCACATTAGTTAAGCGTTAGAAATAAAAGCACATACAATGTCTAAAAACTGTAATGAGCAGTGTGTAGCCAACACCTCTGTTTATTCAGTTCTGAGCTCAAAAGTCGTGGCTAGAAATGTTTAGAGTGTTTTTTCACAATATATCAACACATCTGAGCCGATTTAATGAAAATACATCAGAATGTCTGAAAAGAAAAGACTCAGACACCAGGAATTGTGGGAAGAAATCCATGCAGAAACAGGGAGAACATGGAAACTTCGTCCAAACAGGAACCCAAGACCTCAGTGCAGAGAGGCGGACGTGCTAATCACCAAGCCACCATGCCACCCTTACCAAGTGTCATTTCTCTTTTATTTAGCTTCTCTGATAAACGCTAAGAAACTCTAAGGCTGCTGCTACATAGCGCCCCCTATCTTCCCCTCCAGCAAGGTACTCTGCTCACTTAACACTGCTGCGATTTTACAAAGGATTATAAAAATAATCCCAGATGAATAATTCTGGGAATTATGTGAAACTTGATCATGAACCCTCAAAACATGCCATTATATTTCCATATTTCCGTATAGAGGACGTCTTGTGACAGGTGTTCTTTTCCAAGAAGATCGGTGCTCATATCACAGGGGCTGATCTACGACCAGATCCTCCATCGTAAGCTGGCTTTTCACCAGCATAACATAAATCACAACACTGATCACAGATCTGCATTCACGTTTACGGGCCCAAGACGTGGATAAGAAATGAAAAGCTTAATGATTAATACTAAAACCTCATCATCATCTGTAATGAACCTTTTATTTCATCTGGAGGGCTGCAAATAAGTGTGACTCCTCATAGAAATCTATCATAAGGGCCTGCTCTGCCACTCGCAGTGGGAAGATCATATTTAATAAGCAAATCAATAACGTTCATTCTGTAAATTAAGGATGGATCACCACCGTGAACAACAATATAACAAGATCAGCTCTCCAGCATCACAGCTCATATTACAGATAACGCAATTTGCCGCAGTGGCAGGAAGCCGCTCTAAGAATGAGAGATTTTTGGTCGCTTCGTATGAAGATCATTGTTTCTTTGACTTATGGCAGCGGGTGGTGTTGTAATGTATTGTCCTTGATATTTTTTTTTACTGAATGGATAGTTTAATGCAGGGTGCCATCAATCAGTTGCCTATAATGTGGTGACAAAGACTCACAATCAATCATCAGCAGCTTTGTGCACATTGTGAACCACGCGGATGCTCAGTAGTGTTAAAACCAGACAAGCCTACACCTGAAATATTCAGATTAACAGTGATGTGTTTACTAGCATGTCATCAGTGTAATTTCAATTCATTTAAGATGGCAGAATGATGTGTTTGTATAGCATGATTATCCATCCATCCATCCATCCATTATCACACCCGCTTAATCCTTATCAGGGTCACGGTTAGTCTCCTAACCGCTCACTGGGCGCAGGGCAGGGCATTTCACTATCACAACTAAGCCCAGGAGAGGACACCAGTCCATGCACAGACAATTTAGAGTACCCAGTCCACCAGACCGCCATGTATTTGGACTGTGGGAGGAAACCCACACAGACACTGGGAGAACATGGAAACTCCACCCAGACAAGGACTCTAACCCAAGACCTCAGTGCTGAGAGGCGAGCGTGCTAACTACCAAGCCACCGTGTCGCCCTATCATGATTATTATAAATAATTAATTAATAATAATAATAATAATAATAATAATAATAATAATAATGTTATTATTATTATTATTTATTATTATTATTCATTCATTCATTCATTCATTATCACACCCGTTTAATCCTTATCAGGGTCGTGGTTAGTCCCCTACCCCCTCACTGGGCGCAGGGCAGGGCATTACACTATTCAACTAAGCCCAGGACAGGGCGCCAGTCCATCACTGGGTGACACACACACACACACACACGGACGGACACACACTGACAATTTTTAGAGTACCCAATTCACCTGACCTCCATGTTTTTGGACTGTGGGAAGAAACCGGAGACCCCGGAGGAAACCCACGCAGACACGGGGAGAACATGGAAACTCCGCTCAGATGGGGAATCGAACCCAAGACCCCAGCGCTGAGAGGCGAACGTGCTAACCACTAAGCCACCGTGCCGCCCATTATTATTATTATTATTATTATTATTATTATTATTATTATTATTATTATTATTATTATTATTATTATTATTATTATTATTATTGTTATTATTATCTAAGCCAAGTGGTGGAAGGTGTCCTGTTTGGTGACCTCATGTTCCCATCTCTGCTTTTTGTGGATAATGTGGACCTCCAGCTCTGATTGGACCAGTTTCTAGCCGAGTGCAAAGCAGCTGGGACGAGAATCAGCACCTCCAAATCTGACACCGTAATACTCAGCCGGAGGAAAGTGAAGTGCTCTCTCCAGGTTGGGAGGATGTCCTTGCCTCAAGTTTAAGAGTTTAAGTATCTTGGGGTCTTGTTCACGAGTGAGGGTAAGAGGGAGCGGGAGATTGACAGGTGGATTGGTGCAACGTCCGCCGTGATGCGGGCTCTGTACCGGAGAGAGAGAGAGCTGATTTACCTGTTTACCGGTCGATCTATGTTTCAACCCTCACCTAGTCCTGAGCTTTGGGTCGTGACTGAAAGATTGAGATCACTGATACAAGCGGCTGAGCTTCCTCAGCCAGGCATCCAGGCTCTTCCTTAGAGATGGGTGAAGAGTTCGGACATCCGGGAAAGACTCGGAGTAGAGCCGCTGCTCCTCCATGTCGAGACGAGCCAGTTGTTCTCTCCTACCTTGTTCATCCGTTTGACATATTTATGCCACACTTTTCACAGACACTAGTCCCAAAGTGTCGTCCCTAACAGCATATAAAGCACAGAGAAAATACACAAGAGTCTAGAACGAAAAACAAAAAAACAAAAAGGCAGAGACAGGAGCTCATCTGTTGACACAGGATGCTCTTGTCGATATAGTTGATTGACTTTTCTCAGTCCAGCAGTGACACTGAGGTGTTTAAAAAGCTGGTACCCAAACACACAGTAACACACCACCACCACATCAGTGTCACTGCAGTGATGAGAATATTCTACCACAAATAATACCAGTTCTGTGGGGGTCCTGAGCACTGAAGAGCAGGTGAACAAAGTACACAAAAAACACATGAAGTCTTTCCTGTATCTGTACGTATGAAAGTTAAATTAATAATAATAATAATAATAATAATAATAATAAAAATAAAAATAAAAGTTGCGCTTTCATTTTAGAGAAGCGAGCGAGTCCCTGCCTAAAAATAGCCCAAGCAATGCTCATAAAGCATGTGTCCTTTTGATGGATGAATATTAAAACCATCACCAGTTTATTTAATGGCACATTAAGCGTCCCTCATCACCCACAATGAAAGGATTTCCACATATACTCCTCTAGCTTATAATTAACATTAGAATTATTCATCTACCCCTCATCAGGTTGCAGACAACCTGTGGTTAGTCTGTACACTGTTCCGATGGGGAACAGTGAAGGGTTCAATTACTCTTGAATGAAGCCAGCACGATCTCTTCAGTCTGCCCGCTGATGCGCTCTGAAACTGGGATGATTTGATTATTCTGCCTAGCTAAATGCAGAACGCAGATGCCGCCACTGGCTTTTCTCTTTTTTTTCCTCTCTCTCTCTCTTTTTTGAAGTACTTAATGGCATGCTTAGGAACTTAAGTGTAAGTTAGCTGGTGGTCACAGACATGTGAAAGTGAGAGAGGTCAGTGAGTTTGGTTAAGTTTCTTATGCTGATTTATTTTAAAGCAGCATCGCTGTTTTTCAGCCACGGTTTGGTCATGTGATCATATTCCCATAGCAGCAGCATCTCCAGATCGTTTCCTGTCATCAGACACTTCTGCATTATTTCATTAAAGGGTCCAAATTCACATATTATTACCATCTACCTAATTGTTGGAATAACCACCCTTGGAGTGCTCAGTGATGCTCTGACACTTTCCTCCTTGGTCCTGTGATCATTATAGCAGTTAACTGGTCCACTCTGCTGTGTTAATTGCTGTGTGCCACTCTCCAGAGTCGCCATTCTCCTGTGGCATCAATGGGGCACCGCTGATGTGCCATTTGGATGCTCAATATATGAAAGCCCATTCTCAGTACACCTGTTTTTAGATGATACCTCCACCATGCTTCAAATGGTACCCTATTATCATGAGCATCAGTCCATGATGATGGTTTTACACTCTGCTACAACTGACTAGTGTTCTCACTCATTTATACATGAATCAAACTCTCCCAGGCGTGACAGTGGTCATTACATTCTAATACAAATGGTGCAGTTTGAAACAGTAAAGCTAGCGAAGATAAAGTCCCAGCAGTATTACAGCTAAGCCCCCTCCTCCACACAGGACCAGCACAGAGCAGGTACTATTTCAGATGTGGGTCATCGTCAGTCAGTGACACTGACGTGGTGGTGGTGTGTACAAGTGGATCAGCCACAGCAGAGCTGCTGGAGGTTTTAAACATTGTATCCACTCTCTCTTCACTCTATTAGACACACCTACCTTACTGGTCCACTTGGTGGCTTATCTGCTGCACACATTGTGTTGGTCATCCGCTAGTTTTGCTTCAGTGGACACAGGATGCTGCCCACAGGATGCTCGTGGCTGGTTGGTTGACTACTTTCATTCCAGCAGTGACACTGGGGTGTATATAAACTCCAGCAGCTCTGCTGAGTCTGATCCACTCATACAAGTGCAATATGCACTAACACACTAACATACCATGCCAGTGTCACTATGGAATGATCCCACACACAAATAATACCTGCTCCTTTTGGGTTTGATCCACTAGATCCCACTGAAATTCCTTTGAGCAAGGCACCTAACTGGCACCACTTTGGGCTCGTGTGCTCGTGTGTTTAAAGAAGTTTCTAGAACTTTTTTAACATTGCAGTAATGACTGAAGTGCCCTTGAGCAAAGCACCTAACCCCCTAACTGCTCCCTGGGCGCCGGTGGATAAGGGCTGCTCACCACTTCGGGCACAAAATCTCACAGCCTAGTGTGTTCACTAGTGTGTGTGTTTCACTGCACGAATGGGTTAAATGCCAAGGTCAAATTCCGTTGTGTGAAAAATCACATTGGCTAAACTGGTTGATCTTAATCTTAATCTCTTAGTGTTGGGAACATTCTGTGAGAAACATTCCAAAAACTGTGATGCAAACCATTATGACATCACAGATTTTCAGAGCTGTCTGTAACATTACAGGTTAACATTCCCAGAACCTTTTAAAAAACATTGCTGAACATTCTTATAACGTTCTCTGTAAGACATAGTGACCACAATTCACTGTGGAGAAACTGACCAACGCTACACTACAGTACAGGGTTGCGTAACCCATTCCCTCTTTCTTTATTTGAATGCTGTATTGAGAGTAAATGGCATTATCTTTTCTTTTTTTCTGGCGGAGGGAAAAAGGTTCTGTGTTCTGAGGTGACCTGGTTGCTTACTCTCCCATCACAGGCTGTTGGGGTCTGCACCATCTGTCAGTTTAAGCCGGGCTGAGAGCGCTGGAGAGTCTGTTCCAGTCCAGTGAGCTCTCTGTAAAGTAATATTTCACATGTTATTACAAAAAAATCGAGTCTCCTCCTGGGGTTTAACCTACAAGAGTGATAACACACTGTGTGCACTAGATCAGGCTCAGCAGCAGCCGAGCAGCTCCAGCCTCCTCACCCGCCCTGTTCATTACAGGGCCTTAAAAAGCTCAGGCCTGGAGACGGACTGTGCTTTGAACTGTTTTATCAGGAAAGTTGGAGTCTTTGCTATATAGGAGAAAGTGTACTGTCAATAATTACTGTAAAAATACTGTTTTTGGTCAAATGCGGTAATATTGAATGTTGCGTATTACTATATATTGACGACATATTAAACCAATAACGTAGTTTATAGACGTAGACAAAGCTGTATCAGTAAAATAAACTGTTGTTTGGCTGTTTGTGTAATGTTGTGGCATCAGTCACAGAGGGGGCGGTTCTTAGGTCAGTAATTCTTTTTTTCTCCCAAGTGTGTTTGTACCAAATTGATCCGCCTATTTGTTGACTCTTCCTTTTAATAATTATCCCCCCAATTTTTACCCCAATGTAATTTTTAGTGGCCAATTCACCCACCTCTTTTATCAACTATCCCTATCGCTAAGACTTGCAGTGTCCCTGACTCTCTTTGGATGAGGCGGACGAGCACAGGCCCTTACCAATGTCAGTGAAGTCAAGCCCCTTTTTATTCAAACTGCTAGTAATACATCGTCGCTGGGCAGCTAGCATGTTCGGAGGAAAGCACAAATCCCCAGTTCTGATGGATCGCCCACCAGATGCCTGAGTCAGTCGACATTGTTTATAGTGCTAGGGAGAGTGCGCCATCTTGCCCACCCATAGAAAGGCCAATTTTGCTCTCTCCAAGCCACAGCTGTTGATGGCACTCTAAAAACAGCATTGGGATTCAAACTTAAGATTCTTGGATCATAGTGGCAGCACCTTTGTCCGCTGAGCCTCCGTATCACTTTTAATATCTCTGACACATGTGAAGTCAAGCTTCGCCTCTTTACCAACTGTTGCCAAAACATCTCTACCGGGCAGCCAACACACTCAGATGAAACCGCAGGATTCTCAGTTCTGTTAGATCTCGTGACAGACGCCTGACCCAGCCAACTTTACTTTATCTTACTGGGGAGAGAGTGCCATCTTGTTCGCCCAGAGAGAAATTGACCAATTTTTGCTCTCTCGGGTTCTGGCTGCTGACAGCAAACATCATGAAATTGCGATCCTCATAGTGTGACCACCTTAGTCCGCTGAGCCACTCTGGGCCACTGCAGGTCAGTGATTCATGCAAATTAGCTTTGCAAAGGCTCATGGGAGTGCACACATCCTCCGTTGTTTATTGTGTTATTTATTGTATAAGTAGATATTAGCTGGAGTTATTTGGGGAAGTTTAAAATGGGGTTTGTTACTGTAGCTACAGAGATGTTAGCTTACTGAGTTTATTTTAATGTTATTTAAAATGTACGTGTTTTGTTCAAATGTACGTAAAGAGCAAGACATGTTTTTGTCCGAGAGTTCTGTCTGCCGTTGGCATCCCTCGCTTCCTCCACATCTTCCTTCTTTCATCCCTTCCCTCATACCCTCTCTTCTTCACTCCCTTTCCTTCCTCTCTTTTTCGCTTTTAAGTATTTAAACACACTAACACACTAACATGCCACCACCACGTCAGTGTCACTGCAGTGCTGAGAATGATCTGTGGTGGTCCTGACTGTTGTAGAACAGTGTGAAAGTAGGCTAACAAACTGTACACAGAAACAGATGGACTACAGTCTGTAATTGTGGACCTACAAAGTGCTTTCTTTCTTCCATTCTTTCTCTCTTGTCTTTCCTCCAGGCAGCATTTCTTTGTCTCAGCCTTAAGTCCCAGGTTTTCTCCCATGGAGAGGTGATTCACATGCCATGTGTTAAATAAATCAACACCTTGTTTCGACTCTCTAACAGCTACCATCGACTCCTCCACACAGTGTGCCAACTTCTTGGGGGAAGAGAAAAGAAGAAAAGGGGGAAAAAAGAGAGACGGCATCATTGTTTGAGTGTTATTTGCAGCCTGAGAGAGCATGAACTGAAGTGACTTGCTGTGTGTGTGTGTGATAGAGGATGAGCAATGGAGTGGCGGTATTTATGAGTGCTCAAAAAGCAGCTCATCCATTTCCATTTCTGACTGAAACTAATGATGGGCACTAACATGAGATCAATCTGATAATGAAGCTCGTTATGCGCACATTTCCATGCAGCGTCGGGCGCTTGTTGAAGATTCTGAAGAGCAAACCTCTCCTGTCTGTCTGAAGCATTAACGTGAGAGCGAGGGAATATCTGAGTGTTGGTTTATATATCACAGAAAGATGTTTTCCTGCAGTTTGTTTGAGAGGTGAACGTGCATGTGGGTAGATAACACTGTGGCATTTTTAGTAATGATCTACTGTATGTAGGAGGCATCCACGTCGCTTTTTCTGCATGTTTATTTGTGTCTTTTTTTTTTCCCATATGCATGACAGTATATGAGTGTGTGTGTGTGTGTGTTGACTATGAGTGGGCCACAGAGTCATTCTCCCTAAAGTCATGCTCATTAAGAAATCTCTGCCTACAGAGTGAGGCCTGGGAAAACACTCGGCGATGAATCACCGGAGAACGCGCAATATGAGGCATTGATTTTCAGCCGCCATCCAAAATACCACACCACGTTCAAGGCATCTGTTTTTTCTCTGCTGACATTTAGATACGGCTATTAGTCAGACCAAGCAGTGGATGTGTCTGCAGAGGCACCGGGCCGTCGCGTTATTTATTTATTTCTCACGGTTATAGAATCTCAATATCAATTAACACATTGAAGCCCGAAATTTAACTTTAAAACTTTAATCAAAATCCAGAGTCTTTATAAATTTTACCCATCAAACCAGTTAACCCCTGGACCCCTAAAGACTAGTTGGGAAAGTCTTTTTATAGATGTTTCCAACTATATCACTTGCAATGTCCTTGCCTCTCTTGGAAGGGGGCAGACAAGCACAGGCCTCCTCTTATACCAGTGACGTCAAGCTCCTTTTTTTCCAAACTGTTGGCATTACATTGCCGCTGGGCAGCTAGCGCGCTCGAAGGAAAGCGCTGATCCCCAGTTCTGATGGATCGCCTGGCAGACGATTGAGTTAGTCAACATTTCTTTTTTTATAGTACTAGCAAGTGTGCCATCTTGCCTACCTAAAGAGAGAGCCTTGCCAAGTCTGCTCTCTTCAGGCCCTGGATGACGATGGCACTTTAAAAACAGCATGATCAGGATTCGAACTCACGATCCTCGGATCGTAGTGGCAGCGCCTTACTCAGCTGAGCCTCTCGAGGCCCAAATTCTTCCTAAATATGCCCTGCATTATATATAAGACCCCTGGACAATGATTAGTCACTTTGCATGTTTGAGGTGGTAGTAACTTCAGGCTCCTGCAGATGGCGCTGTATGAGATGCTCAGGCTATAAATACCTGTGGGGTGTGTGACAGGGCTCATAGATTGAGAAGAGGTGGGTGTTAATGATAAATGAGTGATTGTATTTGGGCACCAGAGGCCAGAGTGTGAAGGAAGTAGCTGAATTTGCACATTTATTGAAGCGTACAATCCTATAGGTCTACAAGTGGTGGCAACAATCCCAGTCTACAGGACATCTCCTCAAAATTGTGAGCTATAATAAAAACAGTTCATGTACAGTTAATATGTACACTTTAAACATTCAATGAGATGCACTTTATGGTCAAATCAGAACACAAACTACAAATATTAAAACTGTACAATAGGGCCCCGAGTGGCTCAGTTGACTAAGGCGCTGCCAATATGATCCGAGGATCGCAAGTTCGATTCCCAATCATGCTGCTTTTAGAGTGCCATCGACAGCTGGGGCACTGTGTGAGCAGAATTGGCCATGCTCTCTCTGTGGGTGTGCAAGATCAGACTCTTCCTAGTATTATAAACAATGTTGATTAATTCAGTGGAGTGGACGATTCATCAGAACTGGGAATCTGTGCTTTTCTCTGAGCGCGCTAGCTCCCCAAGCGGCAATGTATCACCAGCATTTTGGGGAAAAAAGGGGCTTGACATCACTGGTATCGGAGGAGACCTGTGCTCATCTGCCCCCTCCCAAGAGAGTCAGGGACATTGAAAGTGATAGTGACAGGGAGAGTTGATAAATGGGGCGGAGTTAATTGGCCACTAAATTACATTGCAGATAAAATCGGGGTAAAAACTACATTAATATGCAAATTTTGTTGATATTTTAAATACCACACTCATTTTTGTATGGCTACAAAGCTGCTGGTTTATAGTCAGAAAACAAAATGTTACATTTCTGATCTCTAGTGGATGATTTTTAGCCTAACATACCTCTACCGATTGGTAGAGATGGCACAATCACATTGTGTGAAGTTCTTCAAGAAGATATAGTGACTTTAATGTGCTCTACCAAATGGTTGAGCCGGATGTTATAGGGTTAACACACTGAAGGTCAAAATAATAAGCTTTTTATTGGGCATGTAACAATTTTCACTCTGAGAAAAGTCACATCCGTCTATTTAGACTTAATATAATATAATCTGAACAGAAGACAGTGAAAGAGGTCAAATTTAAAGTGTTTTTAATTATTACAGTTAACACACTGAAATATAAAATGATGATTACTGTAGTCAGCTAAACTCTAAATCTATGGTAGGATGTATATGTTTACATATTCTTTGGTTAACCAACTGAAACATATGTAGATAAATTACATCTTTTATGCACTTTTAGTGTTTTGGGCAGTTGGTTTAAGCTCAGTATTTATTTTCCTATTTGTCTCATTTATAGAAGCTGAAAATCAGTTAAAAAAAATCTATATTTTGCACATTTATATGTAATAAATATCTGTGGTTTTATAAAAAAGGTTTATTCAATTAATGGTGTTTTTCTCCTCTTGAAGATGGAGTGCAATGATTGAAACTTCTATCTAACCAATCTTTTCAATATCATCCGGAATCATATGGAGAAAATTTGTATTCTGCTTGGTTTGGCGACTACTTGAAATTGTTCCATCCTACCTCATGAAGCATACAGCAAATAGTGGGGCCTATCATATTTCACATATTTCACGCCGTTCCACACCGCATACCGATGTTCCACACCGCATCCCTCTTTAAACAGGCTGGTGACGGAGGGAGGAACTGCAGGAGGAGCAAAAAAATCATTCCAGTACACAGGAGCACTCCATAATATCAAGCCTGCACTCTATCAGATATGAGTTTGGAAGTTGGGAAATGGAAAACTAATGCTAGTGCCTCTGGGCCGTGATAATAAACAGAAATACTATTACTTTGAGCTGGAGTTGAAATAAGAGCCATAATGGTTCATTTAAACTGCAAACAAGTAACAGTTCTGCAAAAAAAAGTCAGAATTAAGAAATGATCTGTTACTGTCTCTGATTTTATAACATTTAAATCAAACCAACATGTTTACTCATATCAACCATTTCTCTGTCTGTACCCATCAAACTGATATTGCAGTAAAGACATATACACTGTTTCCACATAATCTGCATTTCAATTCACCTCTTTATGAGACATGAGTCTCCATCCTAGTTTGGCTTCTTTCAGGACCCAGAAACTGTCAGCAGCTGATGTTTGACTTTTGAACTTTTTCTTGTTGGGTGATTGATGATGTTTCTGTGATGTACTCTTAGACTCGCAGTGATGAGTCCATGTCTCATCAACAGTAATCATTCTTTAATGAAACTTTCGTCTTTCTTACAGTATCGGTCCACATTTTGGCAGATGTCTGACGAATCATTACACATTGCTGCATAGGGCGGCCATTTTTGTTGCACTGCAGTCATAAATTAACTGAGCTAACTTATTTAAACCTGCATAGCAGTTACTATATAGCCAGTGATATAGTACAGAAAGTATTGAAAAGACAGAAGTTTTAATATAAATAAACTGTGTATCGATTGACCCTCATATATTACTGCAGCTCAAAAAATTTAATATTGTGAATACATTAATTTGTGATCATTTAATTCAAGAAGGTAAAATGTCATGTAACATGATATTTTAAGCCTTTTTTTCTTGTTTTAACCCTCTGGATGCAGCACTGCCTGGTGGGACAAAACCAATATATATATATATATATATATATATATATATATATATATATATATATATATATATATATATATATATATATTTTTTTTTTTTTTTTTTTTTTTTTAATTTTTTTAATTAAAACAAAAATTTACTTTTTCATTATATTAAATTTTTTTGGAAATGCATTTAAATGTTAAAGGCACAGTATGTAATATTTCAGGTTATCTTTTAGCAGAATTTAAGATAATCACTAATAAAAAATATTAAAAACACATCTAATCATTATAAACTAAGAAGTCATTTGATTATTTTATCTTAGAATAAGCTGTTTATATCTACATTGGTCGTGGGTCGAACACTGACTGAGGCCACCATGTTGCATCGCCATATTTCTACAGTAGTTCGAAAAGGACAAACGAACCTAGCAAAAACCGTTTGTGTTGTAATGAAGGTTTTTTGGTTTATTTGTTAAGATGGCGGAACATTCTTATGCTCGTCAAGAAGAGAAAACAACTTCAATTGTCAAAGAAAATAAAACATGAAAGTTAGCTTCATATTCGTGTGCTCAGTGTTTTTCCCTCATTCCACCTTAAATAGTGCTGCAGGACATTGTAGCGCATCGGAGCTGAACACTGCTGCAGCATTTAAGGTGGAACGGGAGATTCGT